>JACEEZ010011053.1:37500-57500 GCA_016584305.1 Chionoecetes opilio
AACCTCCACTGACACTTGGGTTGGGTACTGCAAAAAGTGGTGAGTTTGTCGCCTCTGTCCGTGTGCCTCATCAGCTTCCCAACTTCCTCCTCACGCAGCGTTACTAGGGATAATTGTATTGACCGTAGTGCTTTAAGGGCATGTGTGTAGGGTTGAAAGTTGATAATCTAAGGAGGGGTTTTAGGCTTTGAGCAGGGATCTTTTGCTATGGTATTAGTCTTCTGAGTCTTGTATAGTATAGTATAAATTAAGTATAGGTATGTGCGTCGTTAATATTTTCTTGTCTTTAAATTCACTAAAGCATAATGATTTGTAAAAAACTTTTTATAGCTACAAAAGTTTACCGTAGAGAGAGAGAGAGAGAGAGTGTGTGTTTGTGTTTGTATGTGTGTGTAGAGACCCTAGACAAGCCGTGAACTGACTGGCCCTCGTAGGGAAACACTGGCACCCGAACCACTGCCCTGCCGTATTTGTTTGGACTAGCCGGCACAGGTTTGTTTATGGCCATTGTCCATAAACAAGCACACTTGGCCGACCATGGACGAGTTGTGGCCCCGGTGGCGAGCATCAAACACTGAGGTTACATCGGCCCTCACCCTCATTCACAGCAGCTTGATGCTCGTAGTGGGCTGTTCATGTTTTGTCTAGGCAGGGAGGGAGGAAGGCTGCTGCTTGTCTCTTCGCTCAGGCTTGGCTTCCATGGCAGTAGGAAGGGTAGGGAATGATGCACTGTGTAGATTCACGGGGGAGGCAGCTTATGTGTGTGGTGTGGAAGAGGAGTTTACGAAGTAGTTTGCTTTGGTGTCTACACCAGTGACGGTGTGGGATATACACAAAAAGTTTGTGGTTCGGAGGGTGTATAAATAGATCGTGTGGAATTTGAACACGTTTGGTTAGAGGCTATGTACACATAGGTTAGTAGTGTGTGTACACACAAGAAGATGGAGTGAGTCTACTTGTGGTCGAGGCAGCGTGGGTGTGACGAACAGAGGTGAGGGAGTTGAAGACAGCCAGCGAGTGAGAGAGGCTGGTGTGGACGGAGGGTGTAGCGGGAGCAGCTGGACGGGGCACCAGAGGGCGTGGGTGACGGCCAAGTCACAAAGAACAGCAGTTGATGCCCGGAGTTTCAGTCAGTTCTCACCATGGCGGGGTAGTTTCTTGGTCGACCTTCGCATTGCCGCCACGACAGATTATCCTTCGGCGTCTTGGCAGAATGACACCTATTCCATTTCGAGGAGCGACACAAGGGAAGAAATAGTAAAGGGAGGTTGACGGCAACAGAGATGGAAGGAGTCAGTTGGGCAGCAGTGTGCGAGGGTTGACGTGCGTTAGTGTCACCGCTTTGTCGCCTCTGCCTGGAGTCCTGGGGCGGCGACTCTCGTCATCCTCACATTCGTCACTCGCTGGCAAGGGTTCAGCAGGCGATGATGGTGGCCCTCTGTTGGTATATGATCCCCTGGGGAGGTATTCGTAGCCTTGAGCAGTAAATGGTCATTGCTTTCCGCACATTGCCTGTAGTGGTGGTGTTGCCATTTGGTCATCGGGCGTGTTTTTCTTGTTGTTTTTTGCGTGCCTCACACTCATCATATGTGTCCCACTCACCGTGTTTGGTGGCCGTCGGGCGTCTGACTATTTACCTCCATACCGCGCTTGGCACCCCCGTGCGACGAATACTGTCCCACGGCTGTTTGAATGGGAGAACTGATATAGAGGGTTTGGTATTCAGCCGCTAGTCCTCACACCCCTACCCTCCCACACCTAGTGGATGACCTCCCTTCCCCCACTGAAGGATATCTCGTTGCCAGCTCGCACTACAAATATTAATATTGATCGATTTATCATCGCGGTCCGTAGAGCTTAGAGGTATAGAAACAGTCAACTGGGACAGAGTAGTAGGTTGGTTTATGGGCATGAATTGTGCTTGGTACGTGGACGTTGAGTAGCCGGTCAGTTGGTTGTAAGGGAGGGAGGGGAGTGGGACATGGGAGGCAAGGAGACGGTCTGGAGCTCAGGAAGGGAAGTCGAGAGCCTGGGGCTGAGGGAGGGAAGTCGAGGGTCGATGGGGGGGGGGGGTGACCAGGGACTGGCCACGCGACCAAGCCACACATGCCGCCTCGCCGTACCCACATGAACCAGACTCTCCTAGTGAAAGCTGTAGATGCTCCCTCTTCACATAATTTATTCTGTGTATTGCGGAGTAACTTGTGAGCTAAGTGCAGTGTGGCGGCGAAGTGATGTGGCTGGTGGACAGTGGACACTCACCAACCGTCTCTTCCGTGTAGCCCTATCAGTATGCAATCTTGAAACCGCGATGCAATTTTAATGTTTTAGAGGATGCCAATAAGCAGTAAGGCGAGGCGAGACGTGGAGCCCCAGCAAGTCCCTCCATGCTGCAGCAAGCCTCACCAACCCCCACCAAACCCTCACTAAACGAGTCGTTCGTTCAAGTGACAGTGTACCCTGGGTCTGGGCAGCCACCTCGTGCCGGAATGTCCTGGCTGCATACCTTCGCTGCTCGATACACCCCTGCGGGACACCTCAACTGGCCGTGCCCTTCACGGATGCTTGCTGTTGCTTGACCCCGGCATCCCCTGCCTACCTCCTCCTCCCTCACCTCTCCCATGTGTAGCGATACAAGTGTTAACGCATGATTTATTGTACATTGAAGTCTCGCAACACTACCTTCTTTGATTATTGCACGCTGTTGTGGTGCAGTTGTTTTGAAGGGCAAGTACTTCAGGAATTTCACTCCCTCGGAGCATCTCTTAAGCCGAGATTTCCCACTTTTTTTTCATCTTGGCCTTTCGGGTGGCGTTGATGATTACTTCAGACATACTTGCTGATGAGTTTCCTCTCAAGCCACGACTAGAGAGTTTACCTGCCACAAGAGGGGCACGTCGTCAGTTGAGCTCACATGATATGTGCTACGTAACACTTGTTGGGGGTGGGGGGGGGGGGTGTTGTCTGTGGAAAATGATCTCATTTGGTAAAAAATATTAATAATGATGATACTAATATGGTTATGATATTAGTAACAAAAACAACTAATAAAAGATAATAAGAACACCAATAGCCGTTACCGTTGTGACCAGTGTTGCCCACATTGCAGTACGCACGCCAGTCTCTCCACGTGTCCACGTCAGCAGGGAGACAGGGGGAAGGGCACACCACGGACGCCCTAAAAGGGACGTGACCGGGAAGAGCGTTAAAATTGTGAGCGTAGAAGAATCGCCTTCGTCAGTGGCGGGAAGTGGCCACCTTCATTAGTCTGATTAATGGTTGGTGAGCCGCCGTGTTGCAGCCTCGCAAGAACCTTCCATTGTTCTGACTTCGTGCTGCTTCTCTCCACCACTTTCCAAGACTTTCTGTCTCCACCTGCTACCTCGGCGTGTAGGTCTGTGGTTCCTGTTGCTGCCTCGGCACGAAGTTTCCGTGCCTCCTGCCATTGCTTCCCCGTGCGAGTCTGAGATTCCTGTTGTTTATCAGGTCTAGCTTCTGCTACTCCCTCAGCGCATAGATTGTTGGCTACCACTCCTGTTTCAGGTTTTTTACACGAACTGTTGTATATAAATGCAGGATGAGTCCGTCACCAAATGTTCAACTTGCCTGCGTTGCTTCTTGCGCGGGTGAATGGCAAAGCTAATTTTTGTGCTTGGTCGAATGTGATACTCAAGTCTCTCTCTCTCTCTCTCTCTCTCTCTCTCTCTCTCTCTCTCTCTCTCTCTCTCTCTCTCTCTCTCTCTCTCTCTCTCTCTCTCTCTCTCCTCTCTCTCTCTCTCTCTCTCTCTCTCTCTCTCTCTCTCTCTCTCTCTCTCTCTCTCTCTCTCTCTCTCTCTCTCTCTCTCTCTCTCTCTCTCTCTCTTTCTTTCTTTGAATATTACGTAATTGAATATGTACATGGTGGCTTCCCTGCCAGAGGACTCGCGTTGATAAATAATATATGGATGGAGATGACGAAGCCGCTAATATGTATATGGGCTGCCTCCCGCTGACCACTCGGGAGGCCCCTTGGCTTACAAATGTCACTCCTGAGTCAGAAGGAACTTGCTGATTCTCTTCCCTCCAGTTGCCAGGCATGTGCATGATTTAATACATTTTTTTCTTTTTTCTTTTTCTTGCTATCTTACTCCCTCTGTAGTTACTCTGGCGGCTCTTTACTTCAGTGATGTATTTCATGCTTATACGTTCCTTCTTTCGCCCGATCACTCGTACACACACACTCTTGTTTCTTGTTTGTTTTTGTTTAGAGGATAATGCCTCAGAGCCATAGTGATCTACCGCTGCTGAAAAACACACACACACACACACACACACACACACACACACACACCACACACACACACACACACACACACACACCACACAACACACACACACACACACACACACACACCACACACACACACACACACACACACACACACACACACACACACACACACACACACACACACACACACACACACACACCACACACACACACACACACACACACACACACACACACACACACACACACACACACACACACACACACCACACACACCACACACACACACACACACACACACCACACACACACACACACACACACACACACACACACACACACACACACACACACACACACACACACACACACACACACACACACACACCACACACACACACACACACACACACACACACACACACACACACCACACACACACACACACACACACACACACACACACACACACACACACACACACACACACACACACACACACACACACACACACACACACACACACACACACACACAAAACACACACACACACAACACACACACACACACACACACACACACACACACACACACACACACCCCACAACACACACACACACACACACACACACACACACACACACAACACACACACACACACACACACACACACACACAACACACACCACACACACACACACACACACACACACACACACACACACACACACACCACACACACCACAACAAACACACACAACACACACCAACACACAATAATATATATATTATATTATTAGCTCTTTCCAGGAGGGTAACAGTTGGAGATCGTGTGTTCAGGCCTTGGACAAATAACACACAATCTCTCTCTCTCTCTCTCTCTCTCTCTCTCTCTCTCTCTTCTCTCTCTCTCTCTCTCTCTCTCTCTTTTCTCTCTCTCTCTCTCTCTCTCTCTCTCTCTCTCTCCTCTTTCTCTCTCATACGCATACACACTCACGTATAGGGTAAGGATAGTGAGGGGAGCTGCTCTACTTTTCTTTCGCCTCGCTTTGCATAGGTTCAAGTCTCGCAAGGATGTGCATTGCGCCTACTGGCCACGTCATCAGCGCCAGGTGATCGTTCAACCGATGATCGCTGATCGAACCGAACCGATGGTCTTGATGAAGATCTCTATCAGTGCTTGATAGTGGCGCTTTGGGCGTGTTTAAGCATCACAAGTGATGATCTCGGCTCCTGCTTGGTTCTGCGGCCGAGGTTAGTGTCGAGGTAGGCCTAAAGGGGCGGGTTAAAGCTGGCCGGTCAGCATGGTATGATGGTCTGGGGGACCTGTGATGGTGGAGGGACGGTGCTTTGCCTGGTGATCCTAAGGGATAATTCCCTGTAGCTAGATGTCTTCTCTCTCTCTCTCTCTCTCTCTCTCTCTCTCTCTCTCTCTCTCTCTCTCTCTCTCTCTCTCTCTCTCTCTCTCTCTCTCTCTCTCTCTCTCTCTCTCTCTCTCCCGGGCCCTTTGCCCCCCACCAACTCGCTTTACTACTATGTTTTGTATTCACTTGAGATTATCCACTGCTAGTCACAGTGATGAACGTGAGGCTCTCTTAGATAACTTCGATAAGGTTGTGCCCTTGGCTGCTTGGGAGCATCGCGCTCCTCTATCCCTGCTTCTAATGCCTCTCAAATATCGGCCTCATGGAGTCACTATGTCCTTTGTATTCTTTCCGGTGTAAGGTGAAGGACCTGACGACCCTCCTAATTGGCTGTCTCCTGTATAGAATATTTCGTCTTATTCGCGTTATAATCACTAACCTATCTCTCGTTATAATCACTAACCTATCACTAGCATAACTCTACCTCCTATCATCATTGGGGTTTGGGTAGCTAGAGGACGGCTGTCTGTGTAGGGCCTGACTAAAACTGCTCCAGTAAGCCGCTCATGTGAAGCTCTTGAGAACGAGCCGCGGCACCACTCACTGTTTTTCCAAGAACCATTTACCACAGGGAACACGAACTCGCCGCGGAAATGTCTAACGTGATATTTCTTGCCTTCCCTCAGCGAGCGCTGGACCCTTTCCTTAGAGGCTCTTGCAGGTCATGTTTACATTCTTTCGACGTCTGGCAGGGTGGTACTCGCGGCTATGTTAAAAAGGAAAATGTCACCATCATGAAACAAAGTGAGATACTCTCTAAAGTAGTACGTACACGTTTTACACCGTGACTGGTGCATAGTGGAGGACGCTCCAGATACTGACTGCCTCTGGTAAAGATTCCTTCGAGAGAAGTGAGTCTCGCTGCAGCGTCACGGTTTTAATACACTTATTATATCAGAGGAAAATAATAGGACAGGATACTCTAGGGAACTTATTTCATGTCTTTTTTTTTTTTTTTTTTTTTTTTTTTTTTTTTTTTTTTTTTTTTCTTTCTTTCTTTCTTTCTTTTTTTTGCGCTGAAGTATCAAATAAAATTGCGTAACTATTGATATCTTGCGCTACACAATGAAATTGCTCACAGTTAACAAGAAACGGAATGGTAAATTTAGACAGTGAACTACTCATCTGCTGTCGTGATATTTGATTGGAACAAGAATCTTCACGTATTGAGATGGTGTTGCCTATAGCCAGACTGGCAAGAGGAAGGTAACGATAAGGGTGTTTCGGCGGTGAGTGATGAGTCAGACACTTGCTTCACATGGCGGCCAAATATTAGGAATCTCTCTCAGAGCTCCATCATCAAAGGTGGTGAGTCGCGGTTCCCCGCTGATGCTTGAGGAAGGGTCTCACTGGCTGTACCTACACTTGCTTAGATCAAACACGGAATGGTAGGTAGATCAGGAACACTAATTATAGAATGTCTGTGTACTATCTGACTATTATTAGCCACGGGTAATGTTGTTATCCTCGTGTTGGGCGCGGTATGTCAGAATTTACGGTGACTGTGGCGGAGGGAAGGCATGACGGGACTAAAGTAACGACGGCGATGTGAAAATGGCAGCCTAGGGGCCTCGGATGTACTAACTTTCACTTCCTGCCTCCCTCCTTCTTTCTCACCCGTGGGGTGATGCGTTGAGGTGCTCGCCTCGGGAACATCACATCTCCATCACAGGGTCCGATGTTGCGACCCTAACAGTGCCCTACCACAATTTTCTTCGCAAACGTTTCGACCACCGACCTCCACCACACATTCAATAATCGAAGACTGATCTTCAGTGCCAAAACATTTGAAGAAAGAATTTTGCATGCTGGTCGCGTAGGAGAGGAGCCCGTTGCATTTTTCCTCTCCTGTGTCACAGGCTGTGTGTCTCCGAGAACGAGGCTGTACTCTCCAAATGCCCCGAGGGACGGGAGTTAGGAGGCGAGAGGAAAATTCAGACAGTGCAACACTTCAGAGAAAACATGATAGTCCTGTGTACAAAGTTGGATGGGAGATAGCTAAACAGGAGGGGAGGGGTAGCGACTAGTCGTGGTGAAGAAGGGGGAGGAGAATATTTTATATTTTTTTACATTTGTGCCTATAGCGCCTGTAGACAGTGACCTACAGGGCCCGGATGGTAGGCCTTCGAGGTTCACTTGAGGGTTGTGATGGTTGGCCCTTGCCCGTGGTGGCGCAGGCAGGATTTTTATAGTGACGCCTGTGATTAGAGAGAGGCTCATGCCACCCCCCTGTGTCCTCCGATGCACTCGCAATCGAAGGTAGAGTTAATGGGCAGCATGTGGTTGTTCTTAGGCCATTCGACGGTGCAGAAAGATTTTTTAGTGGATTGTAGTTCTCATCAGGGATCGAACTCGGGTCACCGAGAACGCCACTCGGAGACGCTAACCACTCTGCTACCGCCTCCCCAACTAGGTAGAGTAGTATCGTTATAGGGTTGACCTGACTCTGCTTGCAGGAGCACTGATGTTATTTCATGATGATTTTATGTACTAAATAAAATATCTCCCCCAAGTTTGATTATGAGTGCAAATGTTTTGAATAAAGAATGCAGACACGTACAGACCACTATTGCAGACCGCATGCCAAAACCACGAAAGAAAGAAGAAATACATGACGGGACGGGAAAGGTGAGGGCTTATCTGCAACGCAGCAGCAGGAGAGTGCTTCAGGGCAGATCCTGGTGGGTTTTGGCGGGGAGGCAGAGCCCAGCTGGCGTGCCTTGGGGTTTGACCTGCCCAGTGCCCCAGTCGACGGTGTATCGAACCTCTGCGTGAGACGCGAGTTGGGAGCCAATAAAAAGGGCCGACCTCTGAGTGTGTTGATAATTTCTTGTTGACATTGCATTGGTTGGGCCGTTTCTTCCATTGTATGTTAATGCCATAGTGTTGTTGGTGATAGTCCTCCGAGTGTTGGTGATAGGCTATTGTATGGTGATGGAGAGTGGCTGCATGTCTTGAGCCAAGGTGAGTGTGCATTGTGAGTTGAGTTGATGGATAGAGACGAGCCGGAGCCGGTGATGAGTGACAGTCATGGGGGAGTTGGTGATACCGCGCAGTGATGAATACCTGGTGAGGTGGTTACGAGAGAAGCAGCGGCGGCGGCACTGGCGAGGAGATGAAGGTGGTTGGAAGGGTGGTGGTGGCGGCGGGTGCCGTCCTGGAAAGGTTTTGAAGGGATTGTATACTGTTGGTGGGTCGAGGGGGAGTTGGGTTTGGTGTGAGATTGGGGGTGGGTGGTGGGTGGGCAGGTTATTGATGATGGGCGTTTGGTTGGTAATAGCTTGGGTGCCCACTTATTGATTAATGGCACCTGGGGCCGCGCCTCCATCACTCAGCCTTCTCTCGACCGTCTTACCTCGCTCCCGACTTTTGCCCACCAACGGCTAACCCCCCCCCCCCCCCCCTCTCTCTCTCTCTCTCTCTCTCTCTCTCTCTCTCTTCTCTCTCTCTCTCTCTCTCTCTCTTCCGATGCTGTTCTTTCTTAAGGAAAAAAAAGCTACACTGATATGGTACGGTAATGTTCACCATCGGCTGTCAAAGTAGCGGCGTGATTCATATTATGTCCTCGACTTAAATAAGGTTTAGGCGTGGCGGCGGCAGGAGGTTATGTGGCCAAGAGGTTGCGGCTTGTGAGCGGCGGTGATGTAGGGGTCAGCATTGATTAATGATTGCCACGTTGGCCGCTCACACCTCCATACCCTCCCCGGCCACCACCACTGCTGCTGCTGCCGCCACCGCCGCCACAACAACACCCCACTACTATGCTGTACATGATTCAAGCTAAGTCTTTTATGAGTCTTTAAGGGACATGCGCAAGGCTGTGGCAGCACCATGACGCCGTCAGTTCAGGATCTAACACTAGCAGTGAACGTGTTCTGACATACCGTGTCATCACCATGGTCCTCGGCCTTCGAGGCACATATATACGAACGTTTGAAGTTCCGCTGTTATGATGCTCAACCGTCATGTCCACGACAGGGTCAGCACGAGGCCGCAGTCCATAGGAATGTTGATGAATGGAAGAGTGTAGGGAATATTTTCTAAAGTGACCGAACGCCTTACTTTGAAGGGAAAAAAAATACTTAGACCTGAAGTTTGGTTAGTGTTAACGTGTCCTGGACTGGCCAGAACGTCAAAGCAGTGTTACTTCACAAAACCAGTTGCCGGGGTGGGGTGTGTTGCGAGCACTGGAAAGTCAGACTCGCACAGAACTCTTCCTCATTCCTCAATGTTGATATATTAGCTATTTTGTTCTGATTTAGTAGTAGTGCATCCAATTACTTGTTTGGGACTCCTCGGTGAACCCAGTCTGCAGGGCGAATATCACCTAACCGAGGTACAACCTAACTCACATACAAAGGTATCTCGTAAGTTAAGTATTTTATAGCTGATTTACCCTATAGGTGTACCTAGTACTTACTAGGCATACATAGTGTGTGTGTGTGTGTGTATTCTTTCTTTTTTCATGATATTGGCCGTTTTCTCCCCCCAAAATTGGGTCGCTTGTATCAGATTTTTTTTCCTAGGGGGGGAATTTAACTTTTTTGGGGAAAAGGGTCAAACCCTCTGCCCTCGTCCCTTTTAGTCGCCTACGTCGCGCAGGGAATACGAAGACAGGCACCCTACGCTCCGTGTTATAGGGTTAACCAGCCAGTCAGACTGCACCAGAGTAGTATAGATAACAATTTCTGAGCTTTAAAGTAAAATAGTATAATGATAAGAAATAGACGATAGTACATTTTTTTAATTTGTATTATGTATTTGTTTTAAGATAAAGGAACATTATGACCTTATCCACATGGAAAAAATAGGATCTTATAGCTGGCACCGGTAATTATGTTTCTTCTTTGTTTTGAGCCTAAACCATCTGTAGGCTTTTAGTTGGGTGTATGTATGATAAGTATGCCTTGACATAATGTCTGGCTCCATGGCTGCTTCTGTATCAATACATTCTAAACACATTACATGACGGTAGTACTCTGTTGACGCGTTTGATAAAAAAGAAGAAGATTTTGTTGATATTCCATGTAATGAATTCTCAGATACTGTTTACACAAAACGATAATAATTGATAAGTATAAAGTAACTGCAGACTGTTTTTATTATATCAGATAAATGCTTAAAAAACATGACACTAGGCAACTTCAATCAAGATAGCCCATTAAAGCTGTCCCGTAGGTGGAGACTCCTTTTTTTTTAGTAAATAGTGGATCGAGAAATTACCGAAAGAGTTGCCACCGGGCGGGACTCGAACTAGCGACCTCGAGCTCACCACTTCCAGACGCAAATCAGTCGGCCACCGTCTCCCCATATATGTCTCTCTCTCTCTCTCTTTCTCTCTCTCTCTCTCTCTCTCTCTCTCTCCTCTCTCTCTCCTCTCTCTCTCTTCTCTCTCTCTCTCTCCTCTCTCTCTCTTCTCTCTCCTCTCTCTCTCTCTCTTCTCTCTCTCTCTCTCTCTCTCTCTCTCTCTCTCTCTCTCTTCTCCTCTCCTCTCTCTCTCTCTCTCTCTCTCTCTCTCAAACACACACATACACACACATACACACATTTATGCACACAAGTACACATACAAACACACGCGCGCTCACATCTTCACATCGTATATAGCTATGTGGGTGTTAAGTGACACGTGCCTCTTAGACAGCTTCAGTCGAGTGAATTGAAAAGTTTCTATGTGCCTCTTCCCCAAGTGTACACCTGCTGCTGTCTAACTTTTTCTCCTTTTCCTCTCACGTTACTAACACCCTTATACCTGTCAGCACCTCCCTTGCCCGTCTCATTCCTGTCCTCCATGCTCTTTGCTACATCTACCTTACCCAGTCCCTTGTCTTGTCTCTTGTCCCCTCAGCGCCTATACATTCCCCCTGTCAATAAACGTAGCGGTATCCTTCGCCCCTAAGGCACTGCTACTTTCAGTACCTCCCATGTGACGCACATCATGCTTCTTTACTTGGTGCATGTCACCGCTGCCACACTTTTGATCCTTCCTGCGGGTCTTCTCATGAATTCTGGTAGTCCCTTGTCTCAACATTGCTCTCTTTGCTTCTTTGCTGCCTCGTTCCGCCCTATTTCCTCGTCACGCAGGACTCGTTTTGCTGCAGAGTTTTGTTACGTCCGCCAAGGAGGTTATGTTTTACCTTCGGTCTCTATGTTTGTGTGTGTGTGTGTGTATGTTTGCAGGATTACGCAAAAACTAATTGACGGATTTGCATTAAAATTACCCCAGAGATTAATCTTGGCCCAACATAGTGATGATTAACTTTCAGAAGTATAAGGGCATTAATAATGCAAGTGATATTGTTTTTATTGGAAATCATTTAATTCGCTCGTTCAGCCTTGGTGGAGGTATGCGCTCTTGGAGTGATTTTGTTTTGTATATAATTTTGCTTCACTTTTATAAAGACAAGGCTTTTGAGACTCTGAGAGTGGTGTGTTTTTACCATCCTCAAAGAAAATAGCGCCTAAGCCATTAGTCGAGGGAGTTCGTGCCGGGGAGCGACTGTCTCAGTTATGTTCTTGCGGCGTGTTTTTGTGGGGCATCACCACTGACGGATGGGGCGGAGTGTCCGAGGGAGGGAGGGAAGAGTTAAGGACGGGGTAGTTCGGTAGGAATAGTTGGGGAAGGGGTGAGGCAAGTATAGAGTAGTCTTTGGGTGAGGCTGTGATTGTGGTCGTAGCTATCGGTGGTTTCGGGGAAGGTAGTGGCGGAACTGATCTCTTCCCTCCTTGTAAACTACCGACATGAGAACGAGACGGGCACTAAGTAGTATTTATGCAAATTGAAAGACCACTGCGGCTTCAAGCACCTGGTACAATTTCATTAAGCAGGGAAGGTGTAATCCATCGATGAGCAGCGCGGATGGGCTTCTCTGAGGACTATACATCACTGCCTTACAGTCGCTGGCCTGCTTAGTCTACTCCCATTTGATATTACTTGAGTACGTTCAGTAATGAATGCTCCGTGGAGTGAATAACGATGGTTCTAAATACGGTCGTTAGCTTCAGATCAACCTCATAAGCCACGCCGGCCTAACTACGCTTCCTCGCCCTTATGCCATGTAGCCATTGCATTCCACTCAACAGTGGTCCCTTCATATGCCATCCGCTCCGTGCATCTCACGCCCCTGCACCAGTGTACAAACTCAGTCCAGCGTGCACCTCAAAGTCTACTTATTAACATTTGTCCAGGAAGATAATTGCAAAAGAGGCTTCAGAAGTGCTAGCAAAATGTTGACCCCAGACCAAGTAAGTAGTAAATCATTACAAACAATACTATGTTTTGTTATATGGAATATGAATTGAAGCGATTGCGAATGCGATAGGAACCCTGAAGACACCATTGGATATATGAATAAGAATGACGGGTGATGATGGGTTTACAGGAGCTGCCTTAAGGGGTACCTGGAACTCTCGCCGACGTCGGTGAGTGTTCCAATTTTTCACGTCGGCGAGTGTTCCCATTACCCGTGTTTCTGTATTCAGGGATTAAGGCCCGTCCACACTGGGACTCACGATGCGCAACGTGATGTGCATCACGTAGCTAGAACTCGATTTTCGTGTTGAGTGATGCTAAAGAGTGTTACTCGGGGCAAATCTAGCGCGGGGCATTTCTGAAACTCGTTGCACATTAGTAGCCGTCGAGCTGTCGTGCCTGCCGTTTCTTTTTTTTACTATCAAAGGCTTATTGATATTATTTACAAAAAAAATTCTTACTACTGAAGGATTATTATTATAATTATTAGTTTGATTTATTACAAGGATCTTTCTTTGTATCAGAGGCTTATAGTATCATTCATTATCTGGCTCTTTGGTACAAGTTAGTCACTGATGCGCATCAGGCCAAGGTGTAGTATGGACGGTTTATGGAACTGTCGCCGATGGGAATTCTTCCCTTCCCCCCAAAAATTTGCGTATCACGTTGCGCAACGTGAGTCCTAGTGTGGGCTTAGCTTTACGTACACCTAAGTGTCCTTAATGCAAAGTTTTTTTGGTCTTGTGTTCATACTTACACAGCTCAGCACACACCTAGACGTTAACAGCCAAATACACATAATATCGAATCTTCAATGTGCACCTACACACTATCTGAAAGCAGTATGCACACTGTCGTAAACACACAACCTCCGCTCATCTGTCTGCACTAGTCTGTCCGCTAAGCCTCGCACCTGCCCTCCCCGCCATACAGAACAGGTAATATTATGTACTGTTCACGTCACCAAAAATACACACTACACTTAATTTCGTGTGTTTTCCCCGTGATTTTTGCCCCGGCCGGTGATGAGTCACTTCATTTTGGATTTTAATTATAGTCCTCAAAAGTGCTTTACAAATTAATGAAGCGCCGTGTTATTGCTTGACTAGGTGCTGGTGGTGGTGGTAAACACATATGTATATACTGATATTTAGATGTATTTATGAATGTATCTTAGTAAATAATATATCTAAATATCTGTATGTAAATCTGCTTATACATGTGTGATACGACCTTATTCTATTTTACGTACTACTTGACCAAAGATAAGGGTGAGCGTGCGCGCGCGCGCTCTCACACACACACACACACACACACACACACACACACACACACACACACACACACACACACACACACACACACACACACACACACACACACACACACACACACACACACACACACACACACACACACACAACACACACACACACACACACACACACACCACACACACACACACACACACACACACACACACACACACACACACACACACACACACACACACACACACACACACACACACCACACACACCACACACCACACACACACACACACACACACACACACACACACACACACACACACACACACACACACACACCCCACACACACACACACACACACACACACACACACACACACACACACACACACACACACACACACACACACACACACACACACACACACACACACACACACACACACACACACACACACACACACACACACACACACACACACACACAACACACACACACACACACACACCACACACACCACACACACACACACACACACCACACACACCACCACACACACACACACAACACACACACACACACACACACACACACACACAACACACACACACACACACACACACACCACACACACACACACACACACACACACACACACACACCACCACACCACACACACACACCACCAAACCACACACCCCCCCCGCGTGGGAGATGGCTGATGTTTTCCCTCTGTAACGAAGTGACATTATCATGGTGCAGCATATTCTCTCTCACGGGGAGAGAGAGAGATGGTGAAAAAAATTGGTGATGGTTGTGGCCTTCTGTATAGGTGTCCTGCCTCTCGGCAACCCACACGTGATGGTTAGGTTATGGGTGCTGAAATTGCTCGTTGTTTGCTGTGTGGTCTTGTGCTCATTTTGTTGTTTATTTCCTGCCTTGATATAGGTGAACGACTATAATATATATTTTGATTTTAACACTGATCTCTTTCCTCTTGATTGCAGGTCAGTGGGTGTAAGGATCAGCTGAGGGTGAGGCTACGGTGTGTGTGTGTGTTAGAGAGAGAGAGAGAGAGAGAGAGAGAGAAGAGAGAGAGAGAGAGAGAGAGAGAGAGAGTGTGTGTGTGTTAGAGAGAGAGAGAGAGAGAGAGAGAGAGAGAGAGAGAGAGAGAGAGAGAGAGAGAGAGAGAGTGTGTGTGTGTGTTAACAAGCTCGCACTGACATCATCGTCGCCGCTGCCGCCTCTGACATCACCACCACCACCACCAAGTACAGTACGAGTATAATCGGTTTTAGTTATCTAATGAAATAAGGTTTTTATATATTTTCCCTTTTCTTGCCATTAAGACAGGGAAGCAAGAAAGAATTGTGTGTCACAGGCTTGTTCATTCTCCTCCCTCCCTTCTATCCCCTCTTAAGTACTAACTCGCATTCTTCCTTCTCCAACATAATAGCTCTCCCCCTCCTCTTCCATGTTCTCCTCCCTTTTTTATATTTAATTCTTTCCCATAGTTTTGGTCACTATAACTTGCAGTAAATATTAAGCATACAAATAGTAAACAAGAGCAGTGCATAGCGACTTGTACCACCACCACCACCCCGCCATTGACGTTTTGCTTGAAGGTGTGGCGGCGAGGGCTGAGAGTTATGAGCAACATGTGGCACTTTTTCTTCTCTTTCCCTGCGCTTGTCTACTTCTTTATCTCCTGTCCCTCAATCAGCACCAACGCTGAGGGCGGGGATTGTTAGGTAAGTAAGGAGGGCATAGGTTTAGTGTTATTCACCCATGGTCTTGTCCAAGCCAGCTAGCTCGCGATCGCCAGTTTCACCCTCTCAGTGCGAGCTTGGAGCTCATTATTACCGATCTTTGGGCAATGCTGGGACCTTCCCCCCCCCCCATCCCCTTGCTCAAGGGGGACAGTACCGCCCGAATTTCACAATGGAAAAATCTCCGGGAATGAGCGGGGTCAGGGATCGAACGCCGGACCACAGAATGATGCCGGGCGCCCTAACCGAGCCACACGGACGGACTAGGAGTGTGTAGTAGTGACGGTGTGATGAAACTCCAAGAGTTCTGTGTTCACCTGTGTACCTGCTCAGCAATGAAGGTGTACGGTTGCGGAAGAAAACCCACTGGACACAAATTTCAAACTACATCGGGATATTAATGTGAATTAAACATTAGTTAGTAACGTAATGCTTGCCGAAGAGTGCACGACCACCATCACCACCGCCCTCTCGTGGCGTCTAGGCTCACCATGACAATGTTGATGATTTCCTGAGCCAACCCCACCAACCTTTGACTTGTGTTTAACATTGGTTGGTTGGTTTGCACACTCCCATTATTAATTATTCACACACACACACACACACACACACACACACACACACACACACACACCCACCCACACACACACACACACACACACACACACACACACACACACACACACCCACACCACACCACCACACCCACACCCACACCCACACCCACACCACACCCACACCCACACCCACCCACCCACCCACCCACCCACCCACCCACCCACCCACCCACCCACCCACCCACCCACCACACCACCCACACACACACCACACACACACACACACACACACACACACACACACACACACACACACACACACACACACACACATTTTGACGCGTTGTGTCAGCTTGTTCTCCCTTTAGCCAGATTCTCGCACTTCCTAGCAAGCATTTTACGGGTATGGAATGATGAATCTGCATAAACGTGCGGTGTGGAAAGGACAAGTGGCAGTTGCGGTGAAGGGAGGCGCGGGTCGCTGAGGGCCTGGAGGTGAAGCAGTGGTATGTGGTGATGGGGAGGGTCTATAGTGTACAGGAGGAGGGATAGTGTTAGAGGGAAGGGTTGCTGCTTCACTGTGGTGGTGAGAGTAGTGATTGTGTTTGGTGTAGAGATGCTGATGGTATGCGAGGATTGTGGTAGAGGGGACATCTTTGTGTGTGTGTGTGTTGTTTTTTTTTTTTTTTTTTTTTTTTTTTTTTTTTTTTTTTTTTTTTTTTTTTTTTTTTTTTTTTTTTTTTTTTTTTTTGCATCTCAAAGGACGCCAAGGGTAAGAAAATAAAAAAGTAACAAAAAGCCAGTGTTTGTGTGTTTTATGACACATGGGATGCGATGACTACCTTAGGAAGTAGTTCGGGTTGGAAGAAGTATCGATGAGCACGGGAGTAAGCAGTGTTGGTGCAGAAGGCATACACCGCAATTGTTACGAGATTTAGACTCCGACGAGTGCTCCCTCCGCACCCGTCCCCCTCATCACTGCCTCACCGCCCTCAGGTGCCATCCGGAGCAGGTACACGAGCACATGACATCAATGCGAGGGCTGCACTGAGCATTGCCCGAGTAGGAGGGATAATGAAATCAGAGCATTATTTCATTTTTGTGTATAAATTAAGAAAAAAATCTTTCATTACGGGAATTTTATGTTATGTAACTCAACTTGAAAACTGGTTTGAATGTAATTAAGCTTGAAAATCATTTTATGTGTAGTGATGATGCGTCCCGGGGAAGGAAATAATTAAGCGTGTAAACATGGATGGGTTAAAGGCTAGTTTCTCTCAGCACGAGAGCTGTTGACTGGGAGATGGCTGGGTGGCTGCTGCTGGATTATTGAATACCAATGAGGCAGTTAGTCACGGGGTGTTGTTGGGCACAGCCGCCAGCTGCTGCGGTGTTGGCCTCTATAGCGTGTCCGCTGACGTTGATGCTTTGGGGCTTGGTTGTAGCGGTGCTGGTACTGGTGAGCGGCTGTAGCTCCTCGATGCTCGTCGTTTGGATTGTGGTCGTTGGAGTAGTTGTGATGGTGACGAATAGGTTCTTAAGGAGGAATGTCGCTTTTTTTTCATGAACGTTGTTATGCATCGGAGTTCCACCATAGCAATGTATTTTTATGCGTAGTTGTTTGATTACCTGCTCGTGGAAAATCAAGAATACTTCAAATACATCATTGCCGCTCTTGAAAACCAGTTGTAGGACGTTGAAGCTCTAACGACACGAAAATTTTGTTAATTTAGGATTTTGTTTGAGAGTATAATAAAATTTTGGTTACTATCTAATACGCGATGCCACTGTTTTCGGCCTCGAGTTGTGGTCACGAAAGCGGCGATGCGTGTTTAGAAAGAGGAAATAGGCGTCGGAGTCGTTCATGCGTGGGCGGTGAGTGGCTGGCCTGTGCCGCATGTCACCCCGATACAAACTAAGAACATGTCAGTTGCACTTAAAGTCTTGTGACAGATAGAGTTGTTCTGACTGAGTGGTGAGTGCGTGGGGTGCCTGTCGGAGGCATGGGAGCAGCATGAAGGGATCGTGTGGCGGCCCCGGTGGCTGCCTGTGACCAAAGTTGGGACAATAATTCCCGACGATTGCTCACTCCACGCTTGTCGCTGTCCAATATTTCTCTGGCGGCACACGCGGGGGCTTCCTGTCTTTTGTCTTCTCCCTTGTTTTGTGACTCAACCCGTCGTGGGCCAGCGGGACGGCAGCTCCCAGACTCATATTGCTGTGGATACTCCCTCCTCTCCCTATCCCCTCCCAGAAGCCCTCCCTTGCCCACTGTCCCCCTGTTTTACTGGTGCTGTCTGCCTCCTCCCTCACTTTTATCCCTGTGTCACTGCCTCTGAATCACTGCCCTTGTTGCACTGCCGTCTTGTGACTTTCCTTCTCCCTTGCTCTGCCCCACTGTCCTGTCCTCACCCCGACTATTCCACATTGCATAGATACTCCCTAAACGGCCTCCATATGGTATAGTCCATTTTTTTTCTAAATCATCCTTGCATTACACCCTTGTCTCTTGACCCTCTTGCAATGCTTGCCCGTTCGTAATCCTCGTCCACACCTCAGGCACCATTATATGTCATAGCTCATAGTAAATGGGTCTCTCAGCTTGGTGAGCAACAGTATAAGCAAACCTGCGATTGATTTTTATGCAAGAAATTTCGTAGCTAGAAGCAATTTATTCACCTTTAAGGCCGATTCCACCTAGCATTGCATAATACTTTGCCGATATAAATTGCCTTAGTGCTTGGTGCATGTTATCATATGCGCTTAAGTTGTGTTGTGTTCAGCCCCTTAAATCTCTTAGCCTCCCATCCCTCTATTCTTGTAGCCCCTATCCTCCCATCCTTCCACTCTTTTAGCCCCTAACCTCTCATCTCTGCACCTCCTCTGCTTGCCATCCTCAGTCATTCATCCATCTTTCATCGTAGGCCCCTTCATCCTCTTATCCTCCTATCCTCACTACCCTCCAACCTCCAATTTTTACATCCTCGCAGCCTTCCAGCCCCTCATTTTACCACGCTTGCATTCTTAGCCACCTACCCTCCAATCCTCGCGGCCTCCAACCTCCCATCTTTGCAGCCCCTCAGGTTCTAAGCTTTGCAGCCTCCCATCTCCATAGCCTATTAGTCTAACATCCCCCCCCCCCCATCTTTGCAGCCCCTTATCCCCCACATGCTCCCATCCTGCCAGCTTCTTAGCCTCTCAGCTTCCCAGTGTCTGCGTGGCCGAGCATATGCGAGTCATGGAACACAATTACGGAACTGGACAAGTGCGTCTGAGGTATGATTATTAAAGTGGTGCCATAAAGAGGAGCAGTTGGCGTGCAATTATTCAGCGGCTGCTACATTCAATTCGTCAAATGGGCGTGATGGAGGCGCCATTATTTATGAATATTCGTTAAAAGTGAATGCCACTCGGATAGAGGGAAAGATCCAGACAAGGGTAACATATGAGCATATC
>JACEEZ010011053.1:60000-95000 GCA_016584305.1 Chionoecetes opilio
TGAAAGTATCGCGCGTGCCCCCCCCCCCCCCCCCCCCCCCACCTGCGTGGTTCTAAGAGTATGCCTGACCATTTTGTGGTCACACGTTCGATCCCTGCACGCTCTCGGGTTTTTTTCACTGACAAATACAGGCGGTTACTGTCCCCTTTGAGCGAGCAAGGGGATGAGTCGGGTGAGGTCTTAGCATCATTACCCAACGATCGGTCTCTATGAGCTCGTAAGTTCTTTCCGGGAGGGTAAAGGGTGAGGATTGCGAGTCCAGCTCGCAAGGGGATGACCGTAGATGAATCACACGCACGCACGCACGCACGCACGCACGCACGCACGCACGCACGCACGCACGCACGCACGCACGCACACACACACACACACACACACACACACACACACACACACACACACACACACACACACACACACACACACACACACACACACACACACACACACACGAAGCCTATATGGAAATAGCTGCATAAAGGAGGAATACAAGGAAATTTGTTGATATGAATGTCATATTTTCTAGAGGGAAAGAATGAAAAGAGCAGTACCAAAAGGAAAATACTCCTTGGTTAGCGGTAACAAGCGAAGTTCCGAACGCCAGGGGTCACATAAATTAATAATTGTGGAATATGTATTCAATGTTAGCAAATATGAGAGTAGCCTTTATATAGGCGGATGAAGAGATGGTAGGAAAAATCATAATGTCATTCACAAGACCCGCATTAGAATATTTATAAGTGTTATGAAACCTATCTTTAAAGGTGAAGAAAGTATAGAGACCGGCAACAAGTCTCAGAAATTTAAGCTGTATGTCAAGATTAATGAAGTTACGGTTATCCTAGCTGCAGGAAAAGAGGTAAAGAAGATACATGATAATGGTGTACAAATGTGGAACAAAAAGAAAAGAAACAGGGCTTAAAGACTTATCTTAGCGAAAAACTAAACATTAAGAAGACACAGCAAGAATATTAGCACGATATTAGGAGATATAGATGTGCAAAAGTACAGGTTCCCAAATAGAGTAATATATCAGTGGAATGCACTGCCATAAGAAGTGGTACGTGTAAAGAATATACATGAATTTAGATAAAAGTGTAATAATCTTGTATTAAAAGACAGGACATTACGAGCTTAACTCCGCGCTAAAAACATGCACATAGGTAAATACACAAATATTGCAGTTATACGCAATACACCTGTCCACGATCCGCACCCTTTCACCTGTTAGCCCCTCCCGCCGCTGTCCACCAGTTCACATGCCACCCTTGAGGCTTTCTTTCCCTCTCCTCACAAGAGCCTACTGTGAAAGGGGATCTTAGCTCTCCTCTGTTGCATCCGTTTACCTATATCATAATATGTCACTCTCCCTCAGCCTTGCCTGCCTTGTCTTGTTGACCTTTGAAGTGCTCTAGTCCTATTTTTTCCTAACATTATTATCTCTCTCTCTCTCTCTCTCTCTCTCTCTCTCTCTCTCTCTTCTCTCTCCTCTCTCTCTCTCTCTCTCTCTCTCTTCTCTCTCTCTCTCTCTCTCTCTCTCTCTCTCTCTCTCTCTCTCTCTCTCTCTCTCTCTCTCTCTCTCTCTCTCTCTCTCTCTCTCTCTCTCTCTCTCTCTCTCTCTCTCTCTCTCTCTCTCTCTCTCTCTCTCTCTCTCTCTCTCTCTCTCTCTCTCTCTCTCTCTCTCTCTCTCTCTCTCTCTCTCTCTCTCTCTCTCTCTCTCTCTCTCTCTCTCTCTCTCAGCTGTCACACCTGCTACCACTTAGCGCCCCCTCTACTACGCTAATCTTGTCCCTATTGTAGCTTCTTGACACTATCTTTACTCTCTCTCTCTCACACACACACACACGCACGCACGCACGCACGCACACACACCACACACACACACACACACACACACACACACACACACACACACACACACACACACACACACACACCACACGCACACACACCACGCACGCACGCACGCACGCACGCACGCACGCACGCACACACACACACACACACACACACACACACACACACACACACACACACACACACACACACACACACACACACACACACACACACACACACACACACACACACACACACACTTCCTCACTCACCTTCACTCTACCACCCACACCACTAATCGGCACGTCCCCTTCCTCCTCCTCCTCCTCAAGAATCTTCATCACCCACTTTTCCCAAATTTTTTTTTTTCTCTCTCTCTCTCTCTCTCTCTCTCTCTCTCTCTCTCTCTCCTCTCTCTCTCTCTCTCTCTCTCTCTCTCTCTCTCTCTCTCTCTCTCTCTCTCTCTCTCTCTCTCTCTCCCAAGGCTCTCAAATGTATCAGCTGGTCGTCAACCTGAAGTAGATTTCCACATCCTCCCTGGGCGTGCTGGAGGACTGTAGTGCAGCTGGCGGTCACAAGAGTAGGAACACTTACTCTATAGTTCCACCCTCACTATCCACATAGAGGAAACATTAGTCAGGGCGCTGCATTCCTAGACGAAGGGAATAAGGTTCTTGAGGAGCCTGGCTGTCTTCTAAAAACTTTTTTGGAGGTGGGAGAGTTAATTACAGGTTTCACTGATAATATGTAACCCACCATGCCTCATTAATTGGCTCCCCGTGACCTAATTCTACTTTATATCTCTTCCGCCCTCACGCCCAGCCACTCGCCCCGCCACTCATTCCGCTCTGCCAGCAACACTTATCACTCGCCGTGCTTTCAATTTCCTCAATCCTCCACCCTTTACGGATCTTCCCTTTAGCGTATACCAACGGGAGTGTTACCAACACTCACACTAAATACCCTTTAGCGTATACCCAAAACATGTGGCTGTAAAAGAAAGAAAAATATTACATCCTGCCATTTGCGGAGAGAGATATTGTAAATTTGCAACATTACATTTATATTATGGAGTGAGTATAGGGGAGAACGTGCTGAGGTCTTCATTTTGATCACTTGGTTATCGATACTCCTTTTTCTTCCCCCATTTTATTTTAACGCCCGGTATGGCAGTGTCTGCCGAGTGGTAGATACATGGGCATAAGGTAAGCAGAAGTGTACCCAGCGTCTGGCTAACGCATCCCACCGCCAGTTTGTCGAGGCAGCCTGGCGACGGTTGTTAATGACGGCTGATTATTGGAGACCATTAAGCCTGAGATGATTATCTCATATTTGCATTCTAATGGTGTCGCCGTGGAGGTTGAACGTTCACATCAAATTTGGATTCGTAATTCAGGAGATTTTCGTATGAGAGAGAGAGAGAGAGAGAGAGAGAGAGAGAGAGAGAGAGAGAGAGAGAGAGAGGAGAGAGAGAGAGAGAGAGAGAGAGAGAGAGAGAGAGAGAGAGTGGGGGGGGCATGCGCGTGCCTCAGGGGGATTTCTAGTGGTAGGAAATCAGATTGGCGGCTCATGAAGGATTAGGTCGTAACAGCAGCCTTGCTTCCTGTGTCAGAGTAAAATTTAGTGGTTTGGTGGCCGTATTGGAGCCGTCACCTCGTACACTTGAAATGACCCATGTGGCAGCAGTGTTCCCGGGTGTCTTGAGGCTGCGTGGTGGCTGGAACCTTACGAGTTGGAGCGGCTGCTTAATGGGCGGGCGACGCGTGTGCCACCTGACGCCCGCCGGCCGCCGCAGGCCAGTCTGTCTTCACAGATTTAATTTAATTGTTGTGGTCACCTTGCCTTTCGGCCTCTTCTACTCACCTCACCTCCAATGCGGCTGTCTGTTGGCACATTAATGTGTTGAAAGTAAAGAATCCTTTTATTATAATGATGAACGGTGCTGGTACGGCGGCAAGGAACATGTCTAGAATTAGTACAGTAGTACGTGGTGGGGCCACAGCATGAGAACCACAAAAAGTTCATGAGGCGACAGATGGCATTGCTCCCGGCCTGTTGCCGCTGCTGGCCACGACCTCCACCTCTGTCCTAACAGTGGACTCCAAGGGGTCACTGTACGGAAGATTGTGCAGCCGGTGTCTGCTGGTATCATAAGTAAGGGCGTGCACGTCATGGGCGGCATGGCGTGGGTTGAGTGTCCGTGAACTCGTAGGGCAGCGGGCCGCCCATGATGCTACAAATTCAGCCTACAATTACCTCGAAATTCTATCTGGAATTTGATCTTTGAATCACAGGTTCTGATCTCTGGCTCTCAGAACGCAGCCCTACACTACCGTAAGTCACACTTGCCACCCTCCTTCAAAAGATCTTCGAGGCGGACCTACGCGTCCAGAGCCATCCACCCCTTTTTGCCGTAGGTCACGAAGGCACACCCGGACTGCGAGAAAGGCGGCCGTGTGGCCAGCTTTGAATTTAACCACACTTGATGGCCATTTGCCACCGCAGCAAATTACCATTGTTCCCCAGTGTTCCTAGGTAGACTGATGTTACCGGCAAAGGAAACTTGTTATTACCATACATTATGGTGAGTCCCTTGCTGCCATTACTGTGAGGTAGAGGGTGTCGACTGACTGACGTGGCTTGTCGTCCACCTGACGTGGACGCCACCCTCCCCCATGTGGCCTGCTCTGCCAGGACTTGCAGTGTGGTGAATAGCCCTGGATGGCCCCACCTCCCAAGGGGCTGGCTGACCTTGCCCGTCACTGAAAAGTATTCACTAAAATTTCTGGAAAGAGAGTATTTCTGGCTCATCCTTTGCAGCAGAGGTCGTTTCCCAGACTACCTGCACCATTGTCACACTTCGGGAGGGCGACAACACTAAGGTGTAGTTCCCTCTTCGATAATCCCCATGATGTCTGGAGCTCCTATAACGTTCTGGTAAAGACATGTTCTTCTCCACCGTCTTGGAGTTTCCTTCGGTCGGTTCCCTGGTTTCCTAAGGTCGTCGTGAAAGCTAAATAACATATAAGATCAAGCCATGTCTCAAATGAAGTGGGTCACTCCAGAAAGAGTAATGCCTAATGCAGATATGTAATGGTGTGTAGGAATGTGGCCGCCGAAGGTGTAAACAAAATACAGCAGAATAGCAAATATAGGTCAATATTACTCCTGACGGCCCCCCTGTGTTGAAGGCATTGTACAGCATGTTAGCGTGTTAATGATAATATCCGTGTAATCCAAAGTAATAATGTCCGTGGGTGATTCACGAAGATATTGTTTGTGTTAAGTGAGTGGATGAGTGCAGGGAAAGCAGTGTACTGGAGTCGAGACGCTTCTATATCTTCTATATCTATAATTATATCTATCTATCTCTATATCTATCTCTATATATCTATATATCTCTATATCTATCTCTATCTATCTCTATATCTATCTCCATCTCCATCTATCTCTATATCTATCTCCATCTATCTATCTATCTCCATCTATCTACATCTATCTATCTATATAGATCTATATAGATCTATATCTATAGATCTATATCTATAGATCTATATAGATCTATATAGATCTATATCTATAGATCTATATAGATCTATATCTATAGATATATAGATCTATATCTATAGATCTATATAGATCTATATCTATAGATCTATATAGATAGATCTATATAGATCTATATCTATAGATCTATATAGATCTATATCTATAGATCTATTCTATAGATCTATTCTATATATCTATATCTATAGATCTATATAGATCTAATCTATATATATAGATCTATAGTCTAGATCTATTAATCTAGATCTATAGATTATAGATCTATATAGATCTATAGATCTATATCATAATATAGATCTATAGATCTATATCTATAATCTATCTATAGATCTATATCTATATATATCTAGATCTATCTATATTATATAGATCTATCTATATCTATAAGATCTATCTAATACTATTAGATCTAGATCTATAATATAGATCTATCTATATGATATATGATCTATGATATATATAGAATCTATCTATATAGTTATATATAGATCTATCTATATATATATAGATCTATCTATATGATATAATCATCTATAATCTATGATCTATATATATTATCATATATCTATATATCTATATATATTAGATCTATCTATATATATATAGATCTATCTATATTATATAGATCTATCTATATATATATAGATCTATCTAATAATATATATAGATCTATCTATATATATAGTAATCTATCTATTAATATATCTATATATATAGATCTATCTATATATATATATAGATCTATCATATTATATATAGATCTATTATATCTATATATCTATATATCTATATCATATAGATCTAATCTATATAATATAGATCAAATGCTTATCTATATATATATAGATCTATCTATTATATATATAGATCTATCATATATATTATAGATCTATATATTATATATAGATCTATCTATATATATACTATATAGATCTATCTATATATATAATAGATCTATCTATATATATATATAATCTATTATATAATCTATATATATCTAATTATCTATAGTATCTATATATATATATAGATCTATCTATATATATATATAGATCTATCTATATATATATATAGATCTATCTATATATATAATAGATCTATCTATATATATATATATAGATCTATCTATATATATATATAGATCTATCTATATATATATATAGATCTATCTATATATATATATAGATCTATCTATATATATATATCTATATATATTTCTATATATCTATATATTATATATCATATAATAGATCTATCTATATATATATATAGATCTATCTATATATAACTATATAGATCTATCTATATATATATATAGATTCTATCTATTATATATATATAGATCTATCTATATATATATATAGATCTATCTATATTATATTATATAGAATCTATCTTATATATATATCTATATTATCTATATAATTCTATATTAATATCTATTATATATATATGATCTATCTATATATATATATAGATCTATCTATATATATAATATAGATCTATCTATATAATTATAATATCTATATTAATAGATCTATCTATATATATATATAGATCTATCTATATATATATATATAGATCTATCTATATATATATATATAGATATCATTTTAAATATCTATATATATATATAGATCTATCTATATATATATATAGATCTATCTATATATATATATAGATCTATCTATATATATATAGATCTATCTATATATATATCTATATATCTATATATCTATTTAATTATATATAGATCTATCTATATATATATATAGATCTATCTATATATATATATAGATCTATCTATATATATATATATAGATCTATCTATATATATATATAGATTCTATTTTATATCTATATATATATATAGATCTATCTATATATATATATAGATCTATCTATATATATATATAGATCTATCATATATATATATAAGATCTATCTATAATATATATATACTATCTATCTATATATTAGATCTATCTATATATATATATAGATCTATCTATATATATATATAGATCTATCTATATATATTATTTAGATCTATCTATATATATATAGATCTATCTAATATAGATCACTATATATATATGATCTATCTATATATATATAGATCTATCTATATATATATAGATCATATATCTTATATAATATATCTATAATATATAGATCTATCTATATATAGTATATGATCTATCTATATATATATAAGATCTATCTATATATATATAGATCTATCTATATTATAGATATCTAATATTATAGATCTATCTATATATATTAGATCATTATATATATATATATCTATCTATATATATATAGATCTATCTATATATATTATATAGATCTATCTATATATATATAAGATCTATCTATATATATATATAGATCTATCTATATATATATAGATCTATCTATATATATATAGATCTATCTATATATATATAGATCTATCTATATATATAGATCTATCTATATATATATAGATCTATCTATATATATATAGATCTATCTATATATATATAGATCTATCTATATATATATAGATCTATCTATATATATATAGATCTATCTATATATATATAGATCTATCTATATATATATAGATCTATCTATATATATATATAGATCTATCTATATATATATAGATCTATCTATATATATATAGATCTATCTATATATATATAGATCTATCTATATATATATAGATCTATCTATATATATATATAGATCTATCTATAATATAAGATCTATCTATATATATATAGATCTATCTATTTTATATACAATCTATCTTTTATATATATAGATCTATCTATATATATATAGATCTATCTATATATATATAGATCTATCTATATATATATATAGATCTATCTATCTATCTATAGATCTATCTATCTATCTATAGATCTATCTATCTATAGATCTATCTATCTATAGATCTATCTATCTATAGATCTATCTATCTATAGATCTATCTATCTATAGATCTATAGATCTATCTATCTATCTATCTATAGATCTATCTATCTATCTATCTATAGATCTATCTATCTATCTATCTATAGATCTATCTATCTATAGATCTATCTATCTATAGATAGATCTATCTATCTATCTATCTATCTATAGATAGATCTATCTATCTATCTATCTATCTATATATAGATAGATCTATCTATCTATCTATATATAGATAGATCTATCTATAGATCTATCTATAGATCTATCTATCTATAGATCTATCTATCTATAGATCTATCTATCTATAGATCTATCTATCTATAGATCTATCTATCTATAGATCTATCTATCTATAGATCTATCTATCTATAGATCTATCTATCTATAGATCTATCTATCTATAGATCTATCTATCTATAGATCTATCTATCTATAGATCTATCTATCTATAGATCTATCTATATATAGATATAGATATAGATCTCTCTCTCTCTCTCTCTCTCTCTCTCTCTCTCTCTCTCTCTCTCTCTCTCTATATATATATATATATATATATATATATATATATATATATATATAATATTAGGCCAGTGCCTGTAGTATCACCTCCAGGGCTCTGTGTAGGCCCTAGAGTTTTTATTTATTTATAAGTTTTTTATAGGGTTATGATGGTTTGACCTCGCCCGTGGTGGCGCAGATAACATTTTTTAGAGACCCATGCCGCCCCCTGTGTCCTCTGATGCACTCGCCGTTGAAGGTAGAGGTAATGGGCAACATGTGGGTGATATTCGGCAACTCCACGATTGCCGAAAGGTTTTGGAGTTTGACAAGAATTGAAAAGAACACCGAGCTCGCCACTTGCAGCCGCTAACCCCTCGGCCACCGCCTCCCTCTTATTATTGTGGTAAAACGATGACAGAATCATGCGCCTCCTGAAATACCGTGTTACTTTTTTTGTTGCATCAGAGTGAAATGTGACATAAATCTCCAAAAACATGTAACCTCCAGCAACCACCTGGCAAGTATACTGCTACCGGCTCTCTCACAGGTCGGCGGGGGTCATGGCGTGCATGGTGAAGAGGATAGGTTACGAGACTGGACGGGACGGGACGGGATGCCATGTGATGGGAGGAGATGACTGGGAAGTCAGTGATGACAAGCTCAGTGGCAGTTTCATGCAGTAGGCGAGAAGCTTCGTGCCCGGGCAAGGTGGGGGGGCAAGTGGGGTGAGAGAGCTGCGTACTCAGGGGTAGGTATTAGGGAACTGTGTGGACCTTAGGATGAGGAGGATGTGGGGTTTGGCGTGCTTAGGGGTGAGAGAGGTGAGGGGAAAGGTTAGCAGGGCTGGGCGAGTGCCAACCTTTGTGCCCGAGCTTCATCACTCCCCAGTCCCCACCTTCCCCCTGTAATAACTCCAAGTTTCAGGTTTAAGTGCAAACCAGAAAGCCGTACTTGTAGGTATATTTTGCCGAGTACAGGAGGCGGAGTTTAGCCGGACGTGGCGGCTAGAGATAATCTGCCGCTGGGGCCCGAAGCTAGTGCTGACCAAAACTAGCATGAAACTCCAGGACAATATTCGAACCCCTGAGTAGAACACTTCGTACCCACAACAATACTCGAACCCCTGAAGGGAACATTCAACAAGTCATTACATTCCTCCACCTTTAAACAACAACACAGTAACTTATTCCCAAAAAATTATCCGAAACAACAATTCAATGAACTCCGTAAATTAATCACAAAAATACGGAAATACTCTACTAGACTAACTATTCCCAAACTATCTGAAAACGATCCGGTTTTTTTTTAAGTCCCCGAACGACGTGGCTCCACGTCCCCTGCGGGTTTTTCCAGCGGCGACAGGCTCGACTCCACATTCGGTTCTGAAAGCACGACCTCGTCCCGATTCGATGGCGGCACGTCGTTCGAATGTGATGATGTGTGTTCCGTGACCCCCACTGAAGGAACCACAACATCCAAGGGAGGTGCCACCACATCATCTAAGTCATCCTCAAGCTTGACTCGTCTCCGAACATGGTCCTGATGACGCCGCACTGTTCTACCATCCAACAACTCCACCTTGAATGATACTGGCCCGGATTCTTGAACAATTAATTATACCAGGCAACCACTGTGGACCAGAACTAAAATTAACAACATAAACATGATCTCCCACTCCCAACTCACACGAGTTCTTGCTGTCCGATCATGATAGTATTTCTGCAATTCCTACTTTTTACAAACCACCTTCCTTACATCTGGACGTAACAGGTCTAAACAAGTTCTTAATTTTCTTCCGTTTAAAAGTTCAACAGGAGAAACTCCTGTAGTTGTTTGTGAAGTAACACGATAGCGTAACAAAAACTGAATTACTCTCGACTCGATTGAACCACCGGCTAGTTTTCCTATTGAGCTTTTAAAAATGTGCACTGCCTTTTCGGCCAAACCATTTGAAGCTGGGTGATAAGGAGATGTTTTAATATGAACAATACCATTTTGTTTCATAAATGCTTCGAATTCCTCGCTGCAAAAATTCGTCCCATTATCCGTAACTACTGTCTCCGGAAGACCTTGTGATGCAAAAGTCCCCTGTAATTTCTCAATGGTGATTGATGAAGTGACAGAATTAGTAGGGTGAACATCCATCCATTTAGAAATGAGCATCAATAATTACCAGAAACATTTTACCCATAAATGGTCCTGCGTAATCTAAGTGTATCCTTGACCCATGGCTTCTCTGGCCATTCCCATGGTTGAAGAGGTGCTTTGGAAGGCAGATTTCTCGACTGTTGACACTGCTGCACTGTTGTTTCAATTTCTTTATCCAGTTTTGGCCACCACACATAACTACGTGAAATACCTTTCATTCGTGATACTCCCGGATGCATTTCATGCAGCTCAGCCAACCCACTCTTCCTTCCTGGCTCCGGCACCACAACTCTTGATCCCCATAATATCACGCCATCTTGTATACTTAGCTCATCTTTCCTCCTAAAATAAAGTTTCTCTGCTTCTAATATCACGACCTCAGGCCACCCATACAGGACATGGTTCCTTACTTTGGAGAGTGTGGGGTCCCTCTCCGTCCACCGTCTGATATCCTTCACTGTAACTGGCGAACTATCCAGACGCTCTAATACGCACACCACATCTCCCGGCACTGGTGTAGTCCTTGGAGCTTCTGGAAGAGGCAAACGACTGAGAGCATCAGCATGTGCAATATGTTTCCCAGGTTTGTGTGTGATGGTGTAATCATACGCTGATAAGGTAAGTGCCCAATGTTGTATGCGACTTGAAGCCATGACAGGTACTGGGCGATTTTCACTTAACAAACTCTTAAGGAGTTGATGATCAGAAATAATCTCAAAATGACGCCCAAATAAATAATTATGATTTTTTTTTACCCCAAAAACCACTGCCATACCTTCCTTTTCTATTTGAGCATACTTTCGTTCAACTGAACTTAAGGTTCGTGATGCATATGCAATAGGACTTTCCTCACCAGTTTCCATGCGATGGGAAAGCACCACCCCCAACCCATGTGGGGAGGCATCACATGTTAGTAAGAGTGGCTTGCTGCTGTCGTAGTGCACCAGTATTTGGGAACTCGCCAACATTTGCTTGGAAAACGACAGGGCCCGTTGTTCGCTGCGCCCCCACTGCCACAGAACATCCTTCTGAAGTAGCCTATAAAGGGGCGAAAACACAGTTGAGAGGTTTTGAATAAATCTTCCATAATAATTGATCAGTCCTAGATAAGATTTCAGCTCTGTCAAGTTCCTAGGTGTACGTGCATCCAAAATGGCTCTAACCTTCTCATCTGTAGGGTGCAATCCTTCTGCATTTATTTTATGGCCTAGATAAAAGACTTCAGGTGCCTGGAAAACACACTTGCTCAATTTTAACTTCACACCAGCTTCATCCATACGCCTCAATACTTCCATTTCAGCTTCATCCATACGCCTCAATACTTCCATTAAGTTAAGCATGTGATCTTCCTCAGTTTTTCCTGTTACTAGAATGTCGTCTAAATATACTACAACTTGGGGAATACCTTGCAGCAAGTTTTCCATCATTCGTTGGAAAATCCCGGGCGCAGATGATATCCCGTAAGGTAATCTGTTGTATTTGAACAGACCCTTATGAGTGTTTATCGTCACGCATTTCTTGGATTCAGCATCTAACGCTAGTTGTGAATAAGCGTGCGAGAGGTCCAGCTTCGAAAAAGTCTTGCCTCCTGCCAGGTTGGATAGTAAATCTTCTATCCTTGGAATCGGGTAACTATCTACTTTAGTTACCTGGTTGACAGTAATCTTATAGTCACCACAAATCTTTATAGATTTGTCTTCCTTCACTATAGGAACGATAGGCGCTGCCCACTCGGAAAATTGCACTGGTTCAATTACCCATTCACTCACCAGTCGTTCCAGCTCCATCTCTACCTTTTCCCGCAAAGCGTAAGGTAACGGACGAGCCTTGAAAAACCTGGGTCGAGCGTCCCTAGCCACGTGGATCACAGCCTTTGCACCCTTAAAGAGACCCAGCTCATCGTTGAACACATTTGTAAATTTCCGAATAACACTTATCACAACTAGTTTCACAGTTATACACGGCTCCCCAATTCAGTTTGATTTGACTTAGCCAGTTACGGCCCAGTAAGTTAGGGTCCGTCACCTTCAACTACCACCAATGATAAGAATTCGTAACTGGTAGTTATAATCTATATCCACATCCACTTTCCCCAGTACCTTAATTATCTCACCACTATAAGTACGCAACACAACATCAGATGTTTTCAAAGCAGGTTTCAACATTCCTTTCCAACTACAATCATATGCCTTCTTACTCAAAATTGATACTGCAGCACCAGTATCAACTAACATAGGCACTGGGGTCTTGTTTAACCTTGGATGAACAATTACGGGTGGTTCACGGGGCATTCTCACGTTATACATGGCATAGTCTTCTACATTTATACTGCCAATGCCTTCTTCACCCTCACTTTCCTCCTCTTTATGCATTTTACTATTTTTCCTCTCCTTCGGCACACTTTTGCTAAATGCCCTACTTTCCTACACACATAACAGGTGGAGCGAACAAAACGACAGTCGTGAGCCATATGCTGACCCCCGCACCTGTAGCACTTATGCCGAGGGCCAAACTGCTTTCGCTGACTGTCCTCACTTCTCTCTTCACTCCGCAACTCCTGAACCTTATTCACGTGACGGGCTTGCTGCTCCCCTGCATGTCCCTCGCCGCTGCCTCCATCGCCAGCGCCGTTGCCTCTGCTTTCGGAAAGTCCAAATCGCCGTGTGTCAACAACCTGGCTTGTATTTTCTTGTCGTCGATCCCGCAAACCAGGCGATCCCGAAGCATATCAGACAGCTGAGCTCCGTATTCACAGTGCTCACCCAGCTTACGGAGACCGGCAATGAAAGTCGACACACTCACTTGGTTGCTTGAAACGAGAGTTGAACTTGAATCGTTTCATGATGACTGATGGCTTCGGACACATGTGATTCTCCAAGAGTGTCTTCAGGTCACTGTAGGATTTATCGGCAGGCTTGACAGGTAGGCACAAAGACCGAATTAACTCGTAGGTTCTTGCCCCACACACGGCTAACAATGTGGCTTTCTTCTTTTTTTCTTCCACAATATCGTTGGCTACGAAGAAATGCTCCAGACGTTCCACATATTGCGTCCACACCTCCGTTTCTTGATTATATTCTTCTATTCTGCCAATGGTCGCCATGATGGGTTATCCTCGTCGCCAATGTAATAACTCCAAGTTTCAGGTTTAAGTGCAAACCAGAAAGCCGTACTTGTAGGTATATTTTGCCGAGTACAGGAGACGGAGTTTAGCCGGACGTGGCTAGAGATAATCTGCCGCTGGGGCCCGAAGCTAGTGCTGACCAAAACTAGCATGAAACTAAAGGACAATATTCGAACCCCTGAGTAGAACACTTCGTACCCACAACAATACTCGAACCCCTGAAGGGAAACATTCAACAAATCATTACACCCCCATGCCCTTTCAGCTTCACTGTTATACGCCAGCTCCTCTGTTTCTGGTGCTCCGTTGGTGGCGCGTACACACACACACACACACACACACACACACACACACACGCACGCACGCACGCACGCACGCACGCACGCACGCACGCACGCACACACACACTGTGCGATGGACAGGTTGACAGGGTGCCGGGCTCCCACTCTGTGGGTAGGCGGTTCGAATCCTCGCGCTCCCGGGGATTTTTCACTGACAAATTCGGGCGGTTACAATCCCCCATGAGCAAGGGGATGGGGTATGTGGTGTGTGAGGTCCCAGCATCGCCCAAAGATCGGTAATAATGAGCTCCAAGCTCGCACTGAGAGGGTGAAACTGGCGATCGCGAGGCAGCTCGCGTGGACAAGACCATTGAGTGAATAACACACACACACTCCGGTACTCCGTAGTGTAAGGGGAAGCACGCTCGGCTCACAACCGAGAAGTCCCGGGTTCGATCCCCGGGCGGAACGAAGACAGACGGGCGGTCTTCTTAAAACCCGAGCCCCTGTCCACCCAGCAGTGAATGGGTACCGGGTGTTAGCCGGGGTTTGTGACCCGCCTCCCGGGGTGGTGGCTTCCCCCAACACTAAGCACTAAGGATGAATGATAAAAATGTTGATATGGAGACGGGGCCATACGAGCGATGCTCAGGCCCTGTAAAATACAACTAGATGAATACACACACACACACACACACACACACACACACACACACACACACACACGCACACGCACACGCACACGCACACACACGCATACACACACACACACACACACACACACACACACACACACATCTAGTCCTCTTGCCCTGTCGCGATCCAGGTGTACTCTTTCATATATATCCCGCTGGGGTCCCTTGGTGCCAGCTGTACGCATCTTGACGGAGGAAACGCGAGCAGTAGGTGTTCATGTATCAAAGGTCTTAAGCCCCCGTCACACTTTCCATAATTGAACCACAATATTGCCAATATTACAATCAGTAGCGCCATTATGGTCCTGATTATGGGTCTATCGTGACCGATCGATCGCTGACCGCTCGTGGCGCACTCGCCCGATGCCTTCGGGCGAGAATGATAATAATAATATTATTAATATAAAAAATACGGGAAGCTTCCCGATTTTTGTACCCAACGAAGCGCTATCGTAAGTCTAACGTTACGCTATCGTGATCTATGTAGCAGCTACGTAACGCCATCATGATCGCCGTATGTCTGTTGAGACGAGCTGTCACGAAAAATACCGTTACGCCCACCTTCATCCCTACCACTACCCTCCCCCTTCTCCATGACACACACCCACCCCCGTCTGCCCACCCACTTTTTCCATCACCAACACCCACCCCTGTTTCCTCACCCCACATTCCCACCACCACCACCACCGCCCCCTTCTCCATCACCAACACCCAGCCCCGTGTGGGGCATGTTGGCATAGCTGTTGACGCTATCGTGGTACGTTCATGGTACTATCGTGGTTATCGTGGCTTTATGGTGACGACAAAATTACCGATTTTTCCAAATCTGCCATTCGTGACTTAGTCTTATGGCTATCATGACTTAATCGTGACCATCTTACGACCGTCATGACACATACTTACAGGCAACGTGACATTATTGTGAGGGTTTCCTGTTCAAATTTCACGATAGTGCCAATAATTTAATTAGTGGCGCTATCGTGGTTCGATTATGGAATGTGTGAAGGGGGCTTTACACTTGCGGCGAATGTCAGGCTATTCGGGGCGGGAGAAAGTACGGTAATCGATTTTTTTTTCCAAGAGAAGTGTTGGTCGCATGGTTGATTGACAGACACATGTTTGTCCCGCGGAGAAGGGTGTTAGCTTGTCATTACGACGCGCTGGGTGATGGATGATGAGCCTCCGCTGCCACCTAACCCAGTGTTGTCATGTGTGTGTGTGTGCTGGACTCTGAGTGGAGATCGAAGTGAAAGGATAAAGCCCCCATCACACATTCTATAATCGAACCACGATAGCTTCACTAATTTTATTATTGGTGCTATTGTGAAATTTGTCCATGATAGCCTCACAATAATTTCAAGCTGCCTGTAAGTTTGCGTCATGACGGTCGTAAGATTGTCACGATGGAGTCATGATAGCTGCAAGACTTAAGTCACGAATGGAAAATTTACGGTAATTTTGTCGTCACGATAAAGCCACGACGGTGCTATGAACGTATCACGACCCCCCCCCCCCCCTCCTTCATCGCCAACCCCCCTCCTCCCGTTATCCCTCCCATATCCTCCCCCTTCTCTATCACCAACACCTTTCCTCCTGTGGGGCATGTTGCTATAGCTCTTTACGCTATCGTGATACGTTCATAGCACCGTTATGGCACTATCGTGGTTACCGTGGCTTTATCGTGACAACAAAATGACCGTTATTTTACATTCGTGACTGAGTCTTGCAGCTATCATCATCATGACCATCTTACGACTGTCATGACACATACTTACAGGCAGCGTGACATTGTTGTGAGGCTATCGTGGTCGGCGTTTATCGTTGTTAAATTTCACGATAGGTCCAATAATTTAATTAGTGGCGCTATCATGGTTCGATTATGGGATATGTGAAGGGAGCTTTAACAGAGAAGACCGAGCCACGTCCTCGCCATCGTGTCATGACGCATAGACCTGCTCTCTTTCCCCTCGAGGCTCCTAACCCTCTTTTTCAGACAGAAGATACCGTAAAAAAGTGTGTTAAATCACAACATTCTATTGCCAAAAAATATTAGCAGAAATAAGTAATTGCCAATGAAATATTTAATTGTTGGCGATAGACCGAGTCCATTACGAGGTGCGGGTAATCCTTTTGTTCTTTTTTCGGTGTTTGGATACCTCACCTGATCACCTGTGGAGCAGCCGGAGGTTCCTCCCCCTTTACCAAGTACACTTCCCCTAGTGCCTTCTCCCCTCCCTCCTCCCCGACACCCTAACCTTTTCCTAGAAATCTTTTGATGGCGCAGTAATTAAATGCTGGTAATATTTGCCGAAAACTTTTGTTGAAATGAATCTAATTAGTGAGAGAAAAACACGCCTTCGAATGTTTCATGTAGTGGTGGTCTTTTATGTTGACGTGTGTGATGGATGGTGGCTTAAAGGGTTAGTGGTCGTAGTGTTGTGTTGACATGGCCTGCAAGTGTGGTGATGGTGGTGATGTAACGTAGTGGTGTGTGGTGCTACCGTACTCATGTTCGGTAGTTTTTTTTTCTGGCTCTAATGACGTGGTATGTAGTGGTGATGTTATTGTTGTAGTGTGATAGGGGTGTGATGCGGTAGTAGTTGTACATAGCTGTAGGCCTTTCCGTTAAGAGTTTATGATGTGGTTGGTAGGCTATATGGTTTTGTGGAAGTGAAGGAAACCAATAAAAATGAAGGGAGTTGAAAAAGGATAGGTGAATGTATCGGGCTTGTGTCGTGGTGGTGTCAGAGTCGAGTGCAGGAACAGGGTTGATCCAAGTGACTGGAGAGACTTACTTACAAATGTAGGGAAATATAGATATGAGATGGGTGACAAGTGACTGTCCCGTTGGACGCACTTTCGTTGTGCCTCCTTCCCCCCCCCCCCCCCCCCCCCCCTCTCCCTCTCTCTCTCTCTCTCTCTCTCTCTCTCTCTCTCTCTCTCTCTCTCTCTCTCTCTCTCTCTCTCTCTCTCTCTCTCTCTCTCTCTCTCTCTCTCTCTCTCTCTCTCTCTCTCTCTCTGGCCAGCACTAGTATGAGAGGATTCCCAAGATGTGTCTGTTTGATTGATCTATAAATGGCACAACCTCCCTCCCTCCTTCATCCTCGGAGCAGACGTGTGTGCCAAGACACGGAGACGCCCCACCCCGGCCCGATCTGCCCTGCCCCATCCAATCTCCTGCTGCTACTTATACTTAGGGAAACAAATAGAACTCAATCTCTATTTTGCTCAAGTTCTGGAAGTCAGGCCTCGCCGCGGAACAACGGGTTTTACGCCACGCCTCGACCCCAGGGTGGTGTGTGTCTTCTATTGTGACGTTCATATCCTTCCCCGCTGACTGCCCTCGCGAGTTCGGATGTCAACACTTAATGAATAACTCTCTCTCTCTCTCTCTCTCTCTCTCTCTCTCTCTCTCTCTCTCTCTCTCTCTCTCTCTCTCTCTCTCTCTCTCTCTCTCTCTCTCTCTCTCTCTCTCTCTCTCTCTCTCTCTCTCTCTCTCTCTTTCTCTCTCGCTCTCTTTCTCTCTCGCTCTCTTTCTCTCTCTCTCTCTTTCTCTCTCTCTCTCTCTCTCTCTCCTCTCTCTCTCTCTCTCTCTCTCTCTCTCTCTCTCTCTCTCTCTCTCTCTCTCTCTCTCTCTCTCTCTCTCTCTCTCTCTCTCTCTTTCTCTCTCTTTCTCTCTCTCTGTGTGTGTGTGTGAGCTTGCGTGTAGAGTCCCTGCATTCGGTCAGCGGTTTGAGTCCACCAAGTTCGTCCTGGCGTGGTGGCGCTTTGTATAGTCAATAACCTTGTAGTTGTTACTTGCAAAGTGTCTAGATAGGATCAAAGTATCTTATCTTATATCTGTGTGTGTGTGTGTGTGAGTGAGTGAGTGTGTGTCAAGTATAGGTAACACTCTTGTAAAGTATCTGAGCGTCAAGAGTCTTGGAGCTGAGTGCGCTGTCATCCCATGAGTTGGAAGGCAGAAAAAGTGATGGTGGCTGGCGGTTGTGGTCAGGACCCAGAAGGCTTACCATTCAAGCAAGGGCGCTGGCACTGACTCACTTGTTCTCTGGAGGTTTTTTTCTCGCAACGGTGATAATTATACGGCTGCTGCGGTATTTACTTAGTTAATCTAGACCCTCATCTACAAATCCATGTGGAAAAAACATCAGTAACGGTGGGCGTTTCAAATGTTGACTCTCCTTTATGCTGCTTGAAAAATTAAAACAGACAACAGCATGGCTTTAACCTGTTACATACTTTCTCCGCTAAGAATACTACTACTTTAGTTTGCCTCATTACGGTGGGAGAAATCTTGAGGCCTGGTGCCTGCAAATATCACTCCCGCTGCCTGCTGCCGTAATGTTGTTCACTTTATTTTCAAGAATAAATTGCAAAGCCTTTAAAAAAATCAGTGTTAATTTACATTTTGTTGCTAGGCGGTAGTTTATTAAAGGACTTATTACGGAGAGAAGGAGAGACGGACTTGTATGTACTAGTCGTATAATAGGACGGTGTTTGTTAATCACTACGGTCTTGAGCACGTGCAGGACTCGCGATTGCCAGCTATCCCCAGCCAGGGAGCTTAAGAGCTCATATGATCGATCTTTAGGTAAGGCCTCACACACCACACACACACACCATCCCCTTGTTCGAGGGTCACTTGACTACCCGTTTTTTATCAGTAAAATATCCTTTAAGCGGGGCTCGAGTGTGTCCTTACCTGAGTTACTACATTTGTGTGCTGTGTCGTCTGTTTGGCGCTATGGGGGCGGGGAGGAGGCTGGCCTTGGCAAGGAAGTCATGCGGAAGTTCCCAGGTAGCCCCCACGCATGCCTAAGCTACCTGCCCTGCATTACTTATGGAGAACATCCTCCTCGTCTGTATCTTGGCATTCTCTTCCAGCGTACATGTACCTGTTTTCATAATCAGTCTGGATCAAGAGGATACAGAGGAGTGTTGGGAGTCTTCCGAATTTATCTTTCCTGCCTGCCTCGTCCGCCGCCCGCTCGCATAATCATGGGTCACAGACGGCAGACTCGCAGCAGTGAAGGCCGCGCGTGCCGTGTGGCCGGTCAAGGTGGAGGCAGACGCTCTTGCTGCCCCACTCAACTGTACAGTATACATACTGCCCCTCGTGAGGCCCCGCCACGCTAGGTGCCGTGGGGGCGTGGCGGCCTACTGGGTGGGGATGATTTTCACGTCTTGTTCTGAAGGGCTGTCTGTTCCCTCTCGCCTCGCTCCTCCTTCATTCTTTACGGCTAATTGAGTCTTGTCAACACATTATTACGAGGAATGCCGTGCCTCACCTGGCCTGGCAGAGCTAGTGAGTCTGTGTCAACCCCCCTTCCTCCGTGTGTGTGTGATAATAATAATAAATGGTTTATTGAGGTTTGCAGCGTTGAGCTGAAAATACACATTAAAATAATGAAGAATACAGTTGAAGAAGAGTGGAAGCTATAACAACATATGAAAGAAAAGTAATACTCGTGGGGACAAATTGATAAAGATAAATGTTAATGACAGGTAACTAAATATTATGCCATGTACAATAATATATGCACCGTTGTTTATTATATTTACAATTGTGGGCACAGGACTGTTTTTGTACCGTTTTTGTACCGATCCGTCCGTGCTCAGATCGGCACCAGTGTGTGTGTGTATGTATATGTGCGTGTGTGTTTGAGTGAGTACGCGAAAACGATATATATATATATATATATATATATATACAGTAAAACCCTTATAACTCGGCACGATAGGGGCTCTGGCCCTTGCCGAGTTATGCAATGTCCTCCTCTGATATGGGTTATAAAATAAAAAAATAAAAAAAAATAAAAAAATTAAATACTGTCAAAACATAAAAAGTACACTTAACAGTGAACGGGTAGAATGTGCTGGATTTGATATCAAACTCAGCACAAATAGCACGCATGAATGCACCTACATCCATCCTTGCCAGTACTTTCACCTTTTCCTGCAGGCTCAGGCTCTTCAATTCCATTCCCTTCCTGCTGGAGACACCCTTGCGTGATGGAGCTGACATCTTGATATACAGTACTGTATGATGTAATCCCAAAACACGTAAAATAGGTGGCAAAGTAAAGCAAAGGTCTGGTACCAGCGCGTAGGCTGAGCCGTGTTTTTGTCGTCCAAGCACCGTCTTGGATTACAAATCCCAATCCAATAACACTTGCTGAAATGTGTGTTATACTACTTTGTGATATTGTTTGCAATGTTTTGCATTGATTATTATTTCGGCTCCTACCAAGCTTGTTGTGTTTTTTAAGCAGAAACCAATCCTTTTTTAATTTCGACAAAAAACGGAATTCGTATCCAAGACGGTGCTTGGACGACATAAACACAGCTCAGCAGCTGACAGCCTACGCGCTGGTTCCCGACCTTTGCTTTACTTTGCCACCTATTTTACGTGTTTTGGGATTACATCATACAGTACTGTATATCAAGATGTCAGCTCCATCACGCAAGGGTGTCTCCAGCAGGAAGGGAGACTTCAATGAAATTGAAGAGCCTGAGCCTGCAGGAAAGGTCAAAAGGACAAAAACACTACTTTATGCGACTAAGGCTTTGCCGAGTGTAAGCAAAGAGATGCAGTTATAACAGCAATATGCCGAGATACATTATTTTTTGCCGACTTTCTGTTTGCATGTTCACACAAGAGGTTGTGAGGGCATGATATACCGAGTGAAAACCAAGCGATGCAATCTAGGGGAGGCGGTAGCAGAGTGGTTAGCGTCACCGAGTGGCGTTCTCGAAAACCCGAGTTCGATCCCGAGTGAGACCCATAAATCCACTTGAAATCTTTCTGCACCGTCGAGTGGCCTAAGAACACCCACATGCCCTGTCCATTAACTCTACCTTCGACTGCGAGTGCATGGGAGGACACAGGGGGGCGGCATGAGCCTCTAATTACAGGTGTCACTATAAGAATCCTGCCTGCGCCACCACTGGCGAGGGCCAACCATCACAGCCCTTGAGTGAGCCTCCAGGGCCTACCGTCCCACCCCTGGAGCTCACAGCCTACACGCGCTATAGGCATAGATGGAAAAAAAAAAAAAAAAAAAAAAAAAAAAACTACTTGTCTTTGCCTTGCCGAGTTATATCAAATGCCGAGTTATACAGTGCCGAGTTATAAGGGTTTTACTGTATATATATATATATATATATATATATATATATATATATATATATATATATATATATATATATAATATATATATATATATATATATATATAATATATATATTATATATAATATATATATATATATATATATATATATATATATATATATATATATATATATATATATATAATATATGTTACTGTCAGGCTGTGAAACTATATAGTCATTTCGTGAAATGCCTAAGCACTTTAGTCAATCTGTGAAATGACTTATTAACTTCGTCATGAAATGCCTAAAATCTTTTAGTCTGCATGAAATGACTTTCATTTTTAGTCTTGTCATTAAGTTAGGTTAGGTTAGGATAGTTTATATATAATCTATATCCTATCCTAACCTAGCCTAACCTATCCTATCCTATCCTATCCTAACCTAACCTAACCTAATGACTAGACTAAAAATTAAATAAATTTCATGCAAAGACTAAAGATTTTAGGCATTTCATGACGAAGTTAATAAGTCATTTCACAGATTGACTAAAGTGCTTAGGCATTTCACGAAATGACTAGTTTTACAATCTGACTAACATATATATATATACTAGCCGCAAAGCCGCCCTCCGGGCGGACTTTTTGGCTAGCTCCTGCGGAGGGCTATTGGTGGGCCTTCGGCCCACCAAACATAGACTCTCCAGATAGCCCCTTCTAACTTTCCTGAAATCATGGATGTAGAAATGTATGTATTAACGCCAACCCATTCACATCACCCCCAACCCATTCACTCACCATTACCCATCACCCTCCACCCATTCACTCACCCATTACCCATCACCCCCCACCCATTCACTCACCCATTACCCATCACCACACACCCATTCACTCACCCATTACCCATCACCCCCCACCTATACCCTCACCCATCACCCCCAACCCATCACCCCCCACCCATTCACTCACCCATCACCCCACACCCATTACCCATCACCCCACCCATTCACTCACCCATTACCCATCACCCTACATCAAGGTTTCCTCAATTCTCGCAACCCACTTTTTTTCTTCACAATTCTCGCTAATAGGCTACTAAAAATATTTAAAAAAATAAAAGTGATCGGATCATCTCATAAGTGGGCTTAAAATGTGCCCCTGGTCGACCCGGCTCCAAAACTGTGCCATATGATGGGATTGGGGCACTGGGGGCGGCACCTATCGCAGACAGACACACACACTTTCGCTTATATTATTATTTATATATATATATATATATATATATATATATATATATATATATATATATATATATATATATATATATAATATATATTATGTATACACAGGAGTATGTATAATGCTTGTAGCAGTTGTTGTGAAGGTGTCAGAAGACACCATTTGAAAAAGACGCAGTTCAATAAACGTATCAATTGCAACCGATTATAATTGTATTAAGTGTAGCAGATGAAGTGAAGTGGAGGGCCACTCTATTGACTTTACAGGCGGGAATCGGCGCGGGCATTAGGGTGAGGCGCGAGCTGCTTTTTGTGGTGTCTTCCGTCAGTGACGTGTGCTCTCCTCCGCGCCAAGGTAAACAACTCATTGATTACCGACGCAGGAGGTGGTATTGCCACCAGCCCTGCCCCTGCCTACCCTCTTCCTCAAGCCTCCTTTTGCATTGTACCCCATGGTACACCACCTCTTAGGACACATTACAGCCACATTTTCTTCAGGTTTTAGTTTTCTGTTAAGACAGCCTCTCCCGTGCCCTTGAGACTAGGGCCAATCAGGGTCTCTATGACCCTGCTTGAGACCTGCATCACGGCCCCAAGGGGAGTGAGCACCACGAAAACGTAAGAGTTTGGGATTAAGGTTGTAAGTATATATATATATATATATATATATATATATATATATATATATATATATATATATATAAAATAAAAAAAATCGGGGGGCGTTTTCCTATTACAAAGTTGCATCCTATCACAGGTTGGGGACAGAAGCCCTCCACTGAAGTGATGTTGAGCTGAACATTTGAAATCGATATTCAAAACACTTTGTTTCATGTTGGCAACAATGGCCAGGTGTGTACGAATATCAAAGACTGTCGCCTCGATAAGTCATAGGGTGAGAAATCATCCCTACCAATAGCCCAATGTAATGGTGCCTTTAGAAAACAAAAAGAATATTCCATACAAATGACACATCTAGGATTTTATGTTGCAGGCGGACTGGTGGAACATGTAGAGATACTATATCATAAATACGTTTTTGTACGGTATTGTTAACTATTCATATTTATATAAGCTTAACTTATGAGGAGCGTTTTCAGCCTTCCCCTGATCGACACAATCGGGAAACCGTTTACTCAGTTTGTAGTTCACTGGACAGATGTCTTAGCCCAAGTGCCACTCGTAAAACCTTAGTTACTGTGGACTAGATTTGACCCTCTGCATATTTTCAAACTTATGGGCGTCATGTATGAAGTGTTTGATTCACAGGCAGTGTGCTTGGCCTTGATAGGGACTGACTTAAGAATTGATTTTAAAATAACAAAGGGGCCATTGTATTAGAATGAGAATCCATGTTATTTTCAAGGAAAGAGTTAGGAAAATGAGTTAAATACTTTTAATTAAATTTTTTGGTTTTCCTCCTACAGCTACGTCCCAGCTGGTCCATATACGTATGTAGCTATGAACTGAAATAGTAACGAGACTCTAATCCCTGTCTGTTCTGCTGCACTACGAAGCTGGGACTCCATCGCTTTGGGCACCTACTGATTGACAAACAGGCGATACTGTGTTGATTGATAGGCAATAGTTGTGAACTTTCATCACGCAGGATCTCCTTATGTCAACAAAGGTATAGGGAATCTCACATGCCAAATTTTCACTATGATACGTAATACTCCTAATAAGGTTATATTCTCTAAAAGGTCGGTAAGGCGTCATGTGAATGTGCTGCGTCAGGCGGGAAGCGTCGGGAGCCACTAAAGGTTAAATCTTGCACTCCACCTTGCTGGGAAAGGGAAGGAAAGAGTGAGGCAGCGGAAGGCTCCGGCCGACATGAGTTAACAAGTTGTTCTGGTGTTGGTACCAAATATAGAAGAGCGGGCGTGTAAATTGTGGGTTGGGTGGGCGGCGGGGGGAGGGAAGAGGAGTCATAATGTGGGGAGAGTGATGAAGCTGCCGCTGGTTCCTGGAGAAAGTGTCAGAGTGGAGCAGGTGAGGAGGCCAGGTGTAAGGGGCCGCGCGTGCTGGTCGACCTTGACCAGCCAGGCCGCAGGTGGTAGTGTGAAGCCACGCCACCTTGGGTCACCTGTTTACTAGCCGTCACCAGCACGTGTGGCTGCCACCTGCCCCTCTTTCACTCAACGCTTCCCTTCTTGTTCCCCTTCTCCGCCGCGCCGTGCCTCTTGTTACTGATGGTCGGCAGGTGGTGGGGTCTCGAGATTGCTCCGTCAGCAGAACCACGTGGCAGTGTCACTTTGTGCTACAATTTCCCATTTGTCACTGCTTGAAAAGTTATTGTCATTATTGTTATCATCATTGTAGTAATGACAATAATAATAGTTATTATGGAAATAATGATGATTATTTATATTGATATTATTACTTTACTATTACTACTACTACTACTATCTAGTGTTATTATTATTTTTTGTTATTATTTCGTGTGTGCGTGTGCGTGTGTGTGTGTGTGGCACTGTGTGCGCACGTGGGAATTAGACCAGTTTTAAACACCCCTAAAACAACAAAGGGGGACGCAACAAGCCTTGCCATAACCACACCCTCATAACACTTACCCAAGCACTACACAAACCGGTGGAAATTCAAACTTTTGCCACACTTATTACATCAAAGTACGCACGCACGCACACACACACACACACACACACACACACACACACACACACACACACACACACACACACACACACACACACACACACACACACACACACACACACACACATACCGCAGATACTCCGTAGTGTAGGGGTTAGCACGCTCGGCTCACAACCGAGAAGTCCCGGGTTCGATTCCCGGGCGGAGCGGAAACATATGGGCTGTTTCCTTAAAACCCAAGCCCCTGTCCACCCAGCAGTGAATGGGTACCGAGTGTCAGCCGGAACTTTGTGACCCCCCTCCCGGGGTGGTGGCTTCGGCCTACACTAACCACTAAGGATGAATGATAAAAATGTTGATATGGAGACGGGGCCATACGAGCGTTGCTCTGGCCCTGTAAAATACAACTAGATGAATACACACACACACACACACCGAAGGGTACTCCGTGGTGTAGGGGTTAGCACGCTTGGCTCACAACCGAGAAGTCCCGGGTTCGATCCTCGGGCGGAGCGAAGACAGACGGGGTCTTCTTAAAACCCGAGCCCCTGTCCACCCAGCAGTGAATGGGTACCGGGTGTTAGCCGGGGGTTTGTGATCCGCCTTCCGGGGTGATGGCTTCGGCCAACACTAAGAACTAAGGATGAATGATAAAAAAAATGTTGATATGGAGACGGGGCCGTACGAGCGTTGCTCTGGCCCTGTACAATACAACTAGATGAACACACACACACACAAACACAAAAACAACAACAACAACAACAACAACACAAACACACACAACAGTAAGTAAATAACACAGATTAAAGTCATTAATGAACCTCATGCGCAGTCTATATACAGTTTTTTTCTTTTGTGGAATGGAATGTCGGAGGACGAGCAATAGATATATGCTGCTGGTGGGGTGATGGTAATTGGCGGTGGCGCAGGACAGGAAAGGTTGATGGGCCGCGAGAAGGGAAGAGGGGAAATTGAGGAAGCAGTTTGCAGGAAAGGGAACATCGAAAACGAGGTACGAGAAGGAGGGGGAGGGGGAAAGGGTAGGCGCCGAAAAGTGCGGTACATGAAGAGAGAGGAAGGGGAGAAAGAGGTGCGTAACGGGGGATGCTCCGAGAAAGAGGATCTGGGTAGAGAGAGAGATTTTCTCACCTGCCGACCTGTTTTGTTTGGTATTTGCATTTTATCCGTGCACGGATTTTTGTTTATCGTTTTTTTCCTCTGGTATTTCTTACAAGATTCTTTTTCTCTCTCTCTCTCTCTCTCTCTCTCTCTCTCTCTCTCTCCTCTCTCTCTCTCTCTCTCTCTCTCTCTCTCTCTCTCTCTCTCTCTCTCTCTCTCTCTCTCTCTCTCTCTCTCTCTCTCTCTCTCTCTCTCTCTCTCTCTCTCTCTTTTACACACATACACACATCAATATAGCGGAATGGTTGGTTTACATGTGTGGAGACGTTCACAAGAATATTGGGACTATAAATCAAGGGCGGCATGTGTAGCGCGCTGTGGAACGTGGCACTGCGGGGCTCACATCATTCCACTCCTTGGGACGCTGGCCTTTGTTAACCCCTTGAGGCCCAGAACGTAATTTCCATTGTAACTTGACTACCATTAGACGATTTGTAATGAATATAAGCAATGTTTTATAGCTATGACCTGTTTAGTATCCTTAGCCACTAACTAATTTGGTTAATTTAGTTTCTTTTCGTAATTTTATGGCTAACAACAGACGATTTTATATAGCAAAGGAAAGATCTGGGCGTGAAGGGGTTAGTGGTGCCATCAGGGAGATGCCTGTCTCCCCGTCTGTCGGGCAGTAAGATGACGTGACGGGCGGAGAGGACTGGGTCGGGGTGGGCTATGATTGAGGTGCAGATAAGGTATACGATGGGAGATTATTCTGTTCTCAGTTACATGATAACGAGGCGATGGACTGGGCTGCTAGGGTCAACGATTTACCGGCACGAGGTGAAACAGGTAAAGGTGGACAGAAGTGGGCTGGCTAGTACAATATCTCGGGTAGGCTGGCTTGGGTCTCCATATGTTTCTTGAATTTCTTGTGAATTTATGGCCGACGTTCTCACCGGCGGGTGGAACATTTCTCCTCTTCATTTGCCTTAGCATGTTCCCCACGCCGGCGGCGGCAAAAGAAATGGTATGTGGTGGTGGTGGAGCGCGGTGTTCAGCCATGCAGACATGGGCTAAGGTTATTATAGGTCACTTTTGGAAACATAGCACCGATAGTAGTAGTGTCGCAACGAAAGGTCTGATATTATTCAATGTTTTGAAATGTACTTTTTCTGAAGTCAAGACAGTGGTGCCGGAGGAGGGTGTATGGAAGCATAGGCAGTGTAGTCTGAGGCTGAAAACTGAAAGAGAAAGTCGTAGCAGCGATGGTAGGCCGTGAAAGGAGGAGGTTGTGGTATTGGTGATGGTAGTGATGATAATGGTGGAGGAGGTGGGTGGTGATAGTAGTAGCGGAGGAGGAAATGAAAGAAATTGTCTAGTGCCACGAGGATGTGACGTGGTAAACAGGCAGGGAAAAGCAGCGAAGAGATAAATATTATTGCCAGTAGCAGTGTGATAGGCGAGTGTGCGGTGATGTAGGGTGGGTGTTGGGTGTTGGGTGGAGGTGGTGGGTATATAGCAGGGAGGCCAGTCGGGTGTGTAGCGGTGTGAGAGTTACAGCGAAGCCTCTCATGCGCGTCACCTTTCACTAGTACCCACTTTTACCTGCCTTTCACTCCCACCCCCACCCATCGCCCTCCCTCCCACCCAATGTTCATTCCACCACCATCACCACTACCTTCGCACCCACCCAGCAATACCCACCCTCCACCCTCTGTTTTTTTTCATCGTTTTTTTTATATATTTTGTTTTTACACGGTCCTCATCCCAGTAAGCCTTCTCCATCCCCAGTGTACTTGTCTTGCTATACCCGTTCAGTCTTCTCCCTCTATCTCATGCCAACCACGACACCTCATCCACCCACCCTCGTCCCCCCATCTACCCTCAGTCCTATTTTCTGTTGAGTGCAGGTAATGAAAGGTCCGTCCGAGTTGGCTTTTCATTTCTTCACGACAAATCTTCTCCCTCGGCAGGCGGTGAAGAGTATTGAAGGAGGAAATACGAAGAAAGAGTAGGATCTCGAAACATGAAAAGCCCCCCTTCCAGCCCCTTCTCTCTCTCTCTCTCTCCTCATCCTCTCTCTCCTCTCTCTCTCTCTTCTCCTCTCTCTCTCTCTCTCTCTCTCTCTCTCTCTCTCTCTCTCTCTCTCTCTCTCCTCTCTCTCTCTCTCTCTCTCTCTCTCTCTCTCTCTCTCTCTCTCCTCTCTCTCTCTCCTCTCTCTCTCTCTCTCTCTCTCTCTCTCTCTCTCTCTCTCTCTCTTCTCTCTCTCTCTCTCTCTCTCTCTCTCTCTCTCTCTCTCTCTCTCTCTCTCTCTCTCTCTCTCTCTCCTCTCTCCTCTCTCTATATTATTATCATTATATATATATATATATATATATATATATTATATATATATATATATATATATAATATATATCCCATGATTTATCTAGCATTGGCCCTTCAATACTCAAGGGCTAATGCGACGGAGGTGAGCACCGAGGTCACGCGCAGCTTAACGTATGCCCCCATCTTTCCCCTTCACCCATGATTTGGATTGTTTTGGCATTTTGGTTTATCGCCAGTGTCATTTCGTTAGTATCTTTATTCCCCATATGTATGTTTTACGGGGAAAAATCATTTAGTGGCTTGACATGTGTTTGGGGATGTTAGTGACGCAGGTGAGGGTGTGTTGAGGCGTGTTATGTAACGCATGTATAAATAGAGGTGCGGAAATTCTCTCTCTCTCTCTCTCTCTCTCTCTCTCTCTCTCTCTCTCTCTCTCTCTCTCTCTCTCTCTCTCTCTCTCTCTCTCTATCTCTCTCTCTCTCTCTCTCTCTCCCCCCCCTACACACTGCACACACCATGATGTTGACTGAAGTGGCTGTAGATGATGATTTCTTAAACTTGCCCCAAACCATGATGCCATGATTTAAAGTCTTGCATGTCTTGTTGATCTCATGATGTATTACTTCTCAGGGAATATCTTCCGCTCTCCGTCGCCCTCCTTCCTACCCTCCTTCTCTTACCGATGCCCATCCCTCCCCCACTATAGTTGTATGGAGAACCCTATTGCCAGGCTGAGCGAGTTCGGCTGGCAGTGATAGTGTTCCGTACGACAGTGATTGTCAGCCCGACGTGAGGAGCCGGTGCCAAGCTAGACCCGGGAGATGGTATCGCAGGGCTAACTGCCTCATTGAAGCCACCCCCTAACGCCCCTTCGTCCTCCCCCTTCCCTCCAGGCCCCGCGGCGCACATCCTCCAAATAACCTCGCGTCACACACGTCCCCTCCGATACTCTCGCCTCCTAGCTTCCCTTTCCTTTACTAAAGTGTTATATTTCAATTATTTTCGGGGATCCGTATACCTCACGGATCATTTCCTCCGCGAAAGGTTGTTTACACTTTTTTGTTGGCAACGAGAGTGACATGTAGTCAACCCTCAGCAGACACGTTATGGTAGAGTTGCTTGTTGAATATATTTATTGAACCGGGTACTCTCATCGTGGTCCTTGGTCCTAGGTGTTGTGTATCCGCGGCTCCTCTTGCTACTGGCCATGAGGTAAGCGAGTATGTTGACAGCAAATGTTTCCTGATCAGAGTACGTGTGTCCAGACCCAGGGAACGAACGGCTGCTGGGGAAGGGATGTCCTCGCTTCGTGTCGAGAGAAGATTGTTGTACTATATAAGAAATGCAGGAGGAGAAAGGCAAGAGGGCGAAGGAGAGGTTCAAGCAGCAGTGAGGGGTGAAGAAAAGGAAGGTATAGACTATAGAGAATAGGACGTCACTGAAGGGGTAAAGGTGGCGTTGGAGGGACAGGGCGTGTGGGGACTTTACCCGGCACTAATTTGTGTGAGGCACCGGGCAGTGGGCAGGCAACTAGCTAGGCCCCGGGCCACACACAACCTTGGTGACTACCCTGCCTCCCCGACCATGGTATCCCCTCCCCAAGGCCTGCCCGCCCGATCTCAAACCCCTCTTTTTGTGATGCCGATTATTCCAGTTGCTGTTAATAATAGTACTATCTTGTTACTCACATTCTTTTTAGCATACCTTATCTGTGTGTGTGTGTGTGTGTGTGTGTGTGTGTGTGTGTGTGTGTGTATGTATGTATGTATGTGTGTATGTGTGTGATATCCTCATCACTTGCCTGTGCCGGTCATTAATTATTTTTGTCTTCGTTTTTGTCTGTCATTGACAATTAATAGCGAGGCAGCTTATAGGAAGATCCCGGTAATGTTGACTTTTATCTTCATCTGACATTAATTCCGATTTTGTTGCTGATTGCACGCTTAGCTCAGGAGAGAGAGAGAGAGAGAGAGAGAGAGAGAGAGAGAGAGAGAGAGAGAGAGAGAGAGAGAGAGAGAGAGAGAATATCCAACCTGCGTTTCGGTGAAGTGATAGTAGTGGTTGTAGTAGTAGTATTAGTATAGATAATGATAATAGTTTTAGTGGCTAATTTTGTTCTTTTTGTTGAAGGTTTTCCCGTGGCTATGTGAACAATCTTTCATCATTGAGGGCTGCTGTTGGCATTTATGGCGTGAAGTGGCGCACACAGATGTAGACGCACAGTTAGTGAAAGAAAAACTTTCCTCGCCTTTATGGTTTGATGGTTCTGTCTAATTGGACAAATATTACTCTTCATTATGAATATGGTGCCCTTAGTAACCACACACTTATGGCGCGTCAAGAGGAATGCTAAATGACTCACACAGTCACCTCTTTGTGTAGGGAACTCAAGATATACTGGTTAGTGTCAGACTGTATAATGTGTATATATACACCCTGTTTGTGTCCATCACGTAGGATGCAGGGGAAGTTATATATGAATTCTTCTCATACTTTTGCATGTGTTTGTTTATTTCATTTTCTTAGTTTTACATTTCGGCCTACGTCGCTTGCAGGCACTTATTCCTTTTAGGGCTCCGATGGTTGTCTGTGGAGGTTTATTTGAAGGCTATGATGGTTGGCCCTCGCCCGTATATATAGTGACGCAGGCAAGATTTTTTTTTTTTTTTCATAGTGACGCCTATGATTAGAGGCTCATGCCGTCCCCGTGTCCTCCGCTGCACTCAACGTCGAAAGTAGTGTTGATTCACAGCATATGTGTATTTTTCGGCCACTCGACGATTGCAGAAAGATTTGGTTCCCGATTCGGGACACTAATCTCACCACTTCAAGGCGCTAACCACTCGGCCACTGCGTCCGAAGTTGTTTAATGTCTCAATTTACTGTTAATCATTTGTTTATTGGTGTATACATGATTTGTAGGACGATACATATAAGTGTGAGTATCACCAGGAAGCATTCGTGGGGCGTCTTCTTGCACGCCATGACTTAAAACGTTTAGATGGATAACTAGTGATACAACACATTTTATTTGACTCTTAGAGTGACACATATGTCACTCAGTTGTTGGTTCAGTAATAGACATGGTGTATATGATTGAAAATGACTAATTGTAACTAGCAAAACTAATATGGCATCTTATGAATATGAAATAATAGGTTTTGAAATCCCGTTGTGGTACACCAAGGAGAATTTATAAAGAAGGGGGGAAAATTGTACGTAAGAAAATAACCTGATATTAAACAATAGAAGTGTTTCACGTTTAAGGGAAAGGTGTTGCCGAGTACGATCAGCCCTCCCTCCCTCCCAAGGGGTCCTGGTGTGAGCACAATGGCCCCAACCCGTGCCTCATTGTGTGATGTGGTGTGGTGTCCCCGGTGGCCTGTGGTGCATGGGTTGGGGTGTGTATACGCCTGTAGGCTTGTGTGACGTACCGGTAAGGTGGGCTCCACGAAGGTTTTATACGAATTACCCAAAGGCTCTCAGCCGAGCTGCTAATGTTTTTTTTCTCTCGGTGGAGCATAATGGGAAGCGGAGGGCTGCGGTATTTGTCTTTTACCGTCAACATGAGGCAGAGTTTGTTCATCACTAATGTTGCGGGCCAAGCGTCGTCGGCGGCTGACGTGTGGCCTGATTCTTCCCTGGCACAGGTAATGACTCAATGAGACCGTCAGGTGTTTTGACAGAGTCGTGAGCAGCGGTTTTATTCCCGGATTTCGATGATTTGCGTCGTGGTGTGTGTACGAGGCACGGAGGCATTGTGCACGCTCTCTTTTCTGTCTTCAAACCTCGAGGTTTCCATCCGAAGAACCCCCAGGCCCGCACTGTACCTATGTCATCCCCTGGTGGTTCTTTTCGTCCTCGGCGTGAGTCCAGTTAGTGTGCTGTTGGTAACGTTACCTTGCGTAAGCATAATTAGAAACTCACAGGCTTAGTGCTCAGCAACGTTGTGGAGGTTTAACGTGAAGGCGAAATGGTCTCGGAGGGAAAGGTGGGGGAGCATGTGAGTCAGCTTGCCCAGAACGATGGGCATAATTGGTTGTAATAACAGGCGAGCAGCTCCTGTAATGGGCTCGTAATGTGGGCGTATGTAGGTGGTAATGGTTCAGAGCGGGTGGCCCGCTTTGTTTAGGGGTCCTGGACAAAAGCAGAGGCCGACGATGAGGTGTATTAAGTCATTCCACGGTCTGCGGCTGCCGGCAACCACGTAATAATTGTTGGGGGTAGAGGGGATGCCTTGGGTCTGATTTGTCACCGACCTACCGGCTCTGTGGTGGTCTGAGCTGAGATCTCTGCCACAAAGCTAGCTAGCAGCCGCTAGCATATGTGTATGTGTGTGTATTTACCTAGTTGTATTTTACAAGGCCTGAGCTGCACTCGTATGGTCCCGTCTCCATATCTTACATTTTATTTTGCTTCCTTAGTGCTTAGTGTTGGCCGAAGCCACCACCCCGGATGGCGGGACACAACCCCCGCGTAACACCCGGTACCCATTCACTGCGTGGACAGGGGCTCGGGTTTTAATTAAAGAGATCGCCCATCTTTCTCCGCTCCGCCCGGAGATCGAACCCGGGCATAGACCACTGTATACCGTGGTCTATGACTCGGGATTTCTCGGTTGTGAACCAAGAGAGAGAGTTCTAACAACCAAGAGAGCTTCTTTCTCTGGAAGCGACCTTGCTAACAACTACACTACGGAGTACCATAAGTATGTGTGTGTGTCTTTGTCTTTTGTCTTAACTTTTTGGGGAGGAATGTACTTTTACACATACAACAAAAATGTTTGGAAGCCCTAGTTGAGAATAAACACTATGGTTATGCGTGCTGGTCCCTGTATGATGCTGGGGCGCAGCGGCACGCTGTGGTGGGGGGAAAAAAAAGACGGCATATGTGCCGAGCCGAGCGTTACTGTGGCAAAAAGCAGTTGTGTGGTTGTCGGGGGGGGGGGAGGGGGTAGTGACCCGATTAGTGTTATTTGTGACACTGAGGCTGGGTTGTGTGGACCATGGAAGTGTTAGTGTGTTAAAGTGGTATTAAGTTCATGGCGGTAACAGGAAACAGTGCAGTGGTGTTTGTCGTAAAGAAGTGGTAGTGGCCATAGTAGTGGAAGGAATTAGGGATGGAATTAAGACCACGGCGGTGATGGTTGTAACTAAATATTTAATAGTTGTCGTGAATCGTGATATCGAGTTCAGGTCGTGATTGTTGGTGGGGAATCGTTGGCATTTATTGAAACACTGGTATGGGGTGGGAGTGAGTGTGGTGGTGGCTGATTAAGTCAAACTGTTGGGATGTTGGGAGACTTGTGAGGCTGTCAGGGTGGCAGAAGTAACCAAGACCAGCACCAAGTGTTGGTAGTATGGTCGAAATGGTGGTGATGGAGGTGATGGTGGTTGCGGCGACTTTGTGCGGCGTGGAGCTAGCCGTTAGCGAGGGCCATTGTTATCGGGACTGTCTCAA
>JACEEZ010011053.1:100000-122500 GCA_016584305.1 Chionoecetes opilio
TCTATATATTTAATCTTGTCAATGAAAAAATAAGAGTATACGTACTACATGAGGTACACCGACTTGGCTGAGGCGTAATACCAGAAGTACCTCCGCTTAGATGGGTTCCAAGGCGACGCCGGAGCGATAGGATAGGTTACGGAAATAAGATTGTGATCGGAGGAGCCCAACGGAGAGAATAGTTTAACAGAGTAAGCTGAAGAGTTAGAGGTTAGGAAAAGGTCAAGAATTGTGGGCGGTACTCCAAGGCGGTCAGGAATACGGGTAGGGTGCTGCACCAGCTACTCTAGGTCATGGAGGATATCAAAGTTGAAGGCTTGTTCAACAAGTTGGTCACTAAAAGATGATAGCCAAAACTGATGTTGAACATTGAAATTCCCAAAAATTGAAATTACTACAAAAATGAAAAGAGTTAAGATGTACATCCACTTTGGATGTTACATTGTCGATGAATTAAACAGTCTGAGGAGCTCGGTGATATACAACACAGATCAATGAGGAGTTTTCAAAGCTAACGCCGCCAGATGTCTCGCGCTCTCACTTCCTCTGCCCTTTCAGCCTGAATGATCTATCATTTACCGTAGATTCTCTGTACTTCTTCGGGACATATCAGAATTACCCCTCAATACAACAACTGAAACAGTTCTTAATAAAAAATGTAGTTTATCATTTCATTTTTTTGCACTTGATGAAAATATTGGCAAAACAATTGAATATTTGAAAACTCAATCTTTAAAAATCGTCTTTTCATGAAAACACGCAAGTTCAAGCAGAATGAAGGTTCAGGAAATATCTACTTGTATGTAAGCATTCACTGAGTACCTGTTTTGGGTGTATATGTCTCTCTTACGACGAAAATATAACCAAAACACAGTGTGGCGTTCAGCATCTCCACAGAAACCATCCCGCGGTCAGGATCTGTTATCACTCACTTTCCTGTTGTCACCACACGGCGAGGGACACAGCTCAGCTCCACCAGCGCCGCCGCTCCCTTAGACCCTTACCTCACGGCTCACATACCTGATACTCCTAACCCCTCAACCCCAGAGGCTGTCATCCTAACTATCATCACCCGCTTATCTCATCACACTCTATCCTCTACTGGAATATTCGTGGCATCCGCTCCCACATACAGGAGACTTTCGTCTCCTTATTTCGTGCTCTGAGCTTCAAGTTATCTAGCTGCCTCCGAGAACACTTTCTTATTTACCCCCATATCCTGATTCCGAATTACGATTTTGTTTCCTCTTCTTGCCCTGTTTGTCCTCCAGAAAACAACCCATATGTTTCTCCAAACGTCAATTCTAGCTCCTCCCTCTACCGAACTCCTTGTCTTTAAATTAAGACTTCTGTGTTTCGCACTTACTGATTTAGTCTTTTTCCTCTAACAGATAAACCTGTTGACATAGGATAAACCAGAGGACATAGGGTATTCAGAGGGAAGGGCATTGAGGTGGAAGGGGTAGAACGTGGCGGCGGAGCTCCCGCTTATATTTAGTAAAGTAACGTTTCAACTGTCTTGCATACAGGACTCGTTGAGGTGCCAAGCACTTAAATTACTTCTTGGTTAAATGTTCGTCGCAAGACAGACAGACACACCTAAAACAGGTACTCAGTGAATGCTTACATACAAGTAGATATTTCCTGAAGCCTCATTCTGCTGGAACTTGCGTGTTTTCATGAAAAGACGATTTTTAAAGATTGAGTTCTCAAATATTCAATTGTTTTGCCAATATTTTCATCAAGTGCAGAAAAATAAAATGATAAACTACATTTTTTATTAAGAACTGTTTCAGTTGTTGTATTGAAGGGTAACTCTGATATGTCCCGAAAAAGCACGGAATTTACGGTAAATGATAGATCATTCAGGCTGAAAGGGCAGAGGAAGTGAGAGCGCGAGAGACAGGCTTGAGCGTGAGCTTTCCAGAAAACTCCCCATTAAGTAAGAGAGTGACATTGAAGTCGAAGTCTGATGATAGAAAAATATGAAGATTCAAGACCGTGGGCACCAGAGCAAGTGATGTCGTTGCGTAAATATACGCAACAGCCAGCTTTGTTTTGAAAACGAGAATAGAGAGAGGGAACAAAAAAGGGACTGATGTCATTGCTCACAGACACCTGGGTTTCGGTGAGAAAAAGATGAGATCATAGAGGAGGAGAGCTGATATTCCACAGATTGGAAGTTAGATTAAGACAGTGAATGTTGCAGGAATTTAGGTAGATAAAGTTAGAGGAAGTATCAAGACGCCTCAAGTCGTCACCGTTAGATCGGAACAAAAGGTCTGCCGTCGTAGTCATGCTGCGCGGACAGTGATGGATGTTCTCGAAGTGCAGCGGTCTCTTATATATTATTTATTCAGTAGTATTCTCGGGCGTATTTGGTTGCTTGTTTTAATTAGAGTAACGGATGAGGAGTCACTGCAGAGTGGGAGCACAACACACAACACCCACAGGACTAGTCGGGCGGTGAGAAGTGGTAGTACTGCAATGGAGAGGAGAAGGATGCAGCTCGAGGGTGTGGCTGAGTAGGTAATGAGGGAGCAAGGGACGGGTCGGGGGAGCAAGACGGCCGTGATGAATAGTGTAACGACCACTCGCCTACCCCACGCCCTGCCACCGCCACGGTGCCACCATTCCCCCGTCCTGATAAATGGCCGCCATGGCTTTGATCCATGCTCATCACTACCTCTCCCTCGCTGCACCACCTTATTATGAGGCATTACACGTTACAATTTACTGATGTGTATTTACGGTGAGGTGTGCCCGACAAGTTACTGACACGCTGCGGACATTCTTCCGTTGACTGACTAGCTGGCTGGCGAGCGAAGTGTGACCCGTGACTGCCGAGTTCGCTGAGTGACCGGGAAAAGTAAAGGTGAGGGGCGTAATGAAGGCCGTTGTGTGTCAGAGTCGCCACGGTCTACGCCATATCACCCTTTTAGCCTGTGGTGGTTAAAGGTATTTTACGTGGGACCCTGAGTGTTTTTCTTTCTCTTTTTCTTATTTTTCCTCTTATTATTATTATCATCATCATTATTGATACTATTATCATCATCATTGTATTTTACTACTACTACTACTGTATGCTTACCCCCCTTGATTATGTTGCTTTGTGGTCCCCTTAAGGTAATATACCTTTTTTTTTTGTTGATAATAAAAATTAACGGTAGATAACGGGTTCTCATTATCTAAAAGAACAATCAGTAAGGTAAGTGGAGAAAGAAAAGCTAATCTACCGGGATAAATATGTCGGTTAATCAAACCAAAACATATACGTAAATAACACCCAAAAACTGCTAATAAGACTTACCTTGATTAGACCTAACAATCAAGGAATAAAGGTTAGTTTTCTTGACTCAGCCTTTTACCTAAGAAAAAAATCAAGGGGGGAACTAACCTAACTCTAATATACACTGAAATTAATTTAACAAAGGTTACCAAAAATAAATTGAAAGAAGCGCCTGGGTTACACTACTGCTACTGCTACTTCTACTACTACTACTACTACTACTACTACTACTAATGCTAATGCTAATGCTAATGCGACTTCTACTACTACTACTACTACTACTACTACTACTACTACTACTACTACTACTACTACTACTACTACTACTACTACCACCACCAATACTGCTACTACCTCTACTACTACCAGTACTACCACTAATATTACCATCGATGCTGCTGCTACTACTTCATAATTATTGTTGTTTTAATAATAATCATCATGATCATCATCATTACTATTATTTTAATCATCATCATTACTTTTATTTGGAGAATGCGTCCTACCTTCCATGGGGACGAGCCTAGCGGTGAAAGTTGGCTGCGAGTCGCGACCGTTAGAGGTCTTGTAACACGCAGTCGGGATAAATGTTTTTACCTTTAGGTTTTAAAGCATCAAGTATGCCAGTGGAGGCTGACACTTTATCACTTGCCGGATGAATGCATAGCAAAAATATAAACACGGTTTTAATACGCATCACGGGACAAGCGTGTCGAGCCCTGCCAGTCTCACAGCAGTGAAGACTTACCTTATGCTATGCCTACACGATCTGCCTGGTGAGAGGACCGGGGTTGGGAGGCGTGCGGTAAAGAAGTTTTTGGACAGACTTCCTTCACATAACCTTGGCGGGTTTTTGTATGGCTGATGATTTATCGGTGACCTTTAACTTCCGCGGTGCCGCACGTATGTTTTTAATCCCACTTGACAATGTGCAGAGAGAGAGAGAGAAAGGATGTTTGTGTCTCATTGGAATGAAATTATGTAAACTGTGATACTGAAAAGCAATATTAAGCCCGATTGTATAGAAAACTCGCAGTAAATGACACACCCAAGACACTTGCGAGAGCTGAAAATACCAACAGCGGGGGAAACGGTGACGAAAGAGGAACTATACCTACCTCAAGACTCCAGCTGATTCATATGTGATTATACTACACCTACTAGTTTGCGGAGGGCAGCAAGTGTGCGAAAGTGAGTGTCTGTGTCTTTGTCTGTCGCAGTGTCTGTGTCTTTGTCTGTCGCAGTGTATGTGTCTTTGTCTGTCGCAGTGTCTGCGTCTGTGAAATGTACTAATTTTTTATTTTTTGCACTTTGCAGGTGAGTGATGAGCTATTCGAATCTGATGACAACTTTAAAGTGGTGAGTACTGTAGGTGCGCGCGCGCGCACACGCACACACACACACACACACACACACACACACACACACACACACACACACACACACACACACACACACACACACACACACACACACACACACACACACACACACACACACACACCACACACACACTGGTACTCCGTAGTGTAGGGGTAGCACGCTCGGTTCACAACCGAGAAGTCCCGGGTTCGATCCCCGGGCGGAGCGGAAACAGATGGGCTGTTTCCTTAAAACCCGAGCCCCTGTCCACCCAGCAGTGAATGGGTACCGGGTGTTAGCCGGGGTTTGTGACCTGCTTCCCGGGGTGCTGGCTTCGGTCAAAACTAAGCACTAAGGATGAATGATAAAAATGTTGATATGGAGACGGGGCCATACGAGCGTTGCTCAGGCCCTACAAAATACAACTAGATGAGATGAATACACACACACACACACACACACACACACACACACACACACACACACACACACACACACACACACACACACACACACACACACACACACACACACACACACACACACACACACACACACACACTAATACTCACAGAGCTTAAGGAAACATATGCATGAATTGGAATACTAGGTGATATGATGAAGCTGTGCTGTATGGTTTACTTTAATGTCTTGCATATCCATTAAAATAGATGTCATAAAAAATAAAAAAATAAGGAAGCTACAAGAGGCCGGGAGACCTACACGTGGTATTTCCTGTAATAGATTCATCTTTATGATATGGGGACCAAAACTGCACTGCATAGTCTAGGTGAGGTCTGACTCGAGCCAAATACAGCTTTAGAATAACCTCAGCACTTCTACTTTCAACACTCCTGGCAATGAATCCTACAACCCTATTAGCTCAATTTCTAGTCTCAATATATTGATTTCTAAGACGAAGGTCTGAGCTCACCTGCACTCCCAAATCCTTCTCGCTTTTTTATCTTTCCAGTGATATATTGCGCATTGTGTAACTATTACCAGGATTTTCTCAACCAATATTATGCTACACTTGTCAATATTAAATTCCATCTGACACCTGACTACCCACTCGTTTAACTTATCTGAGTGTCTGCAAGTCGGTTACGTCAGAATGTGATCCAATAATCCTACTTATCTTAGTATCATCGGCAAAACTTACTAATATCACTGCTTACCCTAGTCAGAGACGATATTCATTATTACTCTCTCTCTCTCTCTCTCTCTCTCTCTCTCTCTCTCTCTCTCTCTCTCTCTCTCTCTCTCTCTCTCTCTCTCTCTCTCTCTCTCTCTCTCTCTCTCTCTCTCTCTCTCTCTCTCTCTCTCTTTTCTGAACATTAGAATCAAGAAGTCAGTGGATCTGATATTCGACTTAGCAATGGTCACGTTTGACAATGAAGCAATATTTGTTCCTTAGAGAGAGAGAGAGAGAGAGAGAGAGAGAGAGAGAGAGAGAGAGAGAGAGAGAGAGAGAGAGAGAGAGAGAGAGAGAGAGAGAAAGAGAGATATCAGGAGGCAAGCAGCTATTATAAGAACATAAGAAAATAAGGAAGCTACAAGAGGTCGGGAGACCTACACGTGTTAGTTCCTGTAATAGTGGTTATAGTTGAGGTGGCTTCCTTGTGATCATAGTTGAGGGAAGGAGGCCAGGAGACAGACAAAGAGCATGAGAGAGAGGGGGAGGAAGGTAGCTATAGTAAGAGGTTGGGTCGTAAGCAGGGAGACAAGGAGGAAGGTAGGGGCGAACAAGGATATAAACAGAGAGGAAGGTGGATAAGCAACGTAGAGAGGTAGGAAGAAGGGAGATGTAGGGAGGGAGTGGCAGTCTGGCAAACAAGCAGGCGGGGGGAAATTGAGAGGTCGGGTACGTTAGTGAATACGGTAGAGGAGGTACGGTAGTGAATGAAATAGGGGGACAAGGAGGAAGGCAGAGGGTGAACATAAGAACACAAGGTGTCTACAAATTGCATTTCAGCCTCCAGAATGCAGCTTCATCTTATCCGCTACTATCTGTCATCATTCATGAATGTATCAAACCTCTTCAAGCTTCTTTATTTTCTAGCTTGAACCCGTTGTTCCTTCCCTTCTCGGGAAGGGAATCCTTCCCTTCTCGTTCACTATTGGAACCGTGCCCTACCTATGTTAAACCCTTTTACCTGTTTAGAAAAAACCTCGATAAGGTCTCTTCGCACCTTTTTTTTCAATCTGAGCGCAAATTGAGATGCTATCTTTGTACAGTAAATGTCTTGACCTATGATTTTTTTTTTTAAATATATGTAATGGCTCCTGCAAATCTATATCCATCTGTAATACAGAGTTTAAGATTTAACATAAAATTTGATGGTAATTTAGATGCGGGCTGACAAGTTTTTTGGATACTCTCAGTATATTTCAGTTACTAAGATATACCTGCAAAAGAAGTGCTGATGTTATCCTAGAACTGGTGGGAGAGATAAATGACAGGAGACAGAGAGGGAACTAGGAAAGACACAGTGGACAGGTTTAGGGACATGCAGCGTAGTAGGGAGGGAGACGAAGAGATGATAGCAGAAAGATATGCAGGGAGACAGGAAGGGAGGGAGGCATAGCAGCAGAGTGGGTGTGACAGGGAGGCAGGGACAGACGGCTGCCAAGCACACAGTCGGAGAGCACTCGTTACCGGTCGCAGTAATGGCTCCTTACCTTAGTAATGAAGACGCTGGGACCGGGACTGTCTCATTACCTGTACCACCACCACCACCACCCTCGCTACCACCATCACCACAACAACACCAGCATCAACATTATAGTTACTACCACTACCACTACTTTCTTCATCCATATTCATGCAAACCATCATCCTCTGCTTCTCCCTTCCGCCCCTCAGTTATTCTTTTCCTGTCCCCTTTCCTCCTCCATCCCCTCGTCCCTCCTCAACCATTTCTCATGTTTTCTTATTCTCCCTTTCTCCCTCCTTTCTTTCCAGTTCCTCATTTTAACATGTTTTATCAATGCCGAGGTTTTCTTTTTCTCAAATCTTTGATATCATTATATCACCACGTGTAGGTCTACCAGCCTCATGTAGCTTCGTTATTTCTTGATATTTTTTTTCATCCCTGCTGCGTCAGAAAGGTGAACATCCGTATTTTGATGAGCGACGGAATGGAGGGGAGGGGGTGCAACCAGTCCGTTGTTATTGGCGGTGGGATGGACCGTGACGGGATGGCTGGGAACGTCGAGGACAGGACATTGTATAAAGACCGCCGCGTAGTTACGTTACGGAAGCTGCAGAAGAGACGGAAATGTGTACTGTGTGTCACGTGAGATGAGATGGGGAAAGTGTAATACTCGCAGTTATATACAAACGTAAGTAATTGCCAGGGGGGACAGAAAGAGTTACGGGGAACTGGGAATGTTTGCTCTTCGTGAGGGAAAGGTGTGCGTCGGCTGTGTAATAGTCACGTGGTGGCAATATCTGCCTGTAAAAAGGCTGAATTCCGCGCCATGAAAATCGATGGCAACTGCGGACGAATGGATGATAGGAAACTGTATTGTTGTTGTTGTTGTTGTTTTGAGCTTGGACAACCTTATGGAAGCATTTAGGTTGTGGGTAATGAAGCACGGATATAAATGTCCCCTGAAGTCCAGTGATGGGACGGCGGGGGAAGTCCAAACAGGCGGAATGGAAACGTGGCTGTGAAGCGTAAGGGTGGCAGCAACTCGTCCGGTCGGTAGTGAAGTGGTAGGGAAGGGAAGTGGCTGGCGTAGGCGGCGACCTTGAGGCGCGGCCAGCCTTGACCTGTGTGCTCCGCCCTCAACCCAGGAGTCAGGTCAAGACCTGCTGCTTCAACCCCTCCAGTTCGCAAATCAGCTTCCCTGCCGTGCGAGGGAGGAAGATGAGGAGCGACTGTATTTACCAACCTGCGGTGTTTTAAGTTCTTGACGTTGGGGAGGGAGAGGAGCGGGACAGGCAGGGTAATCACACAATGAACTTGTATAAAAGCATTTTTGTGAAGCCGTATAAATAGCTGTATTTAGTAACTTTGAGGAGTATGCAGATTTGTCTCTGACATCCCACGACGTCTGCTGTGCGTAAAAAGAAAGCTTTATCGTCGGAGAAATGTAAAACAGCTACTATAGTTATAATGCAGTGGGAGACATGGTACACCTGAAATGGTACACCTGAAAGCATAAGAAACCTGGTTATTCCCTTGAGGACCACCATGGGCCGTATGTCTCGAGCAGGAAAATCCCCATCATTGCCACAACCACTCATCCGTGTTTACCATTGCATCTCATTATCATAAAGAAATACTTTAAAGATGACTCTTGGGATGCTGGAGGAGAGAAGGCATGGAAGTGAGGCTATTGTCTTCTACAGTCTGTGTCTGGGCTTCACTTATGGTAATGATAGGCTTTAGAAAACGTAACGCTAGCACGATAAAAATAATTATTGTGATGAGCACGAGATGAATCAGAGATGAAGCTGCAGTAAAAACATTATTCAGACATTGATAAACAAGCCTTAGAATGTTGTTTATGGATGAATAGAGTTGATTACTGAGTCGTTTAATAGTGTAATCAAGCTCTTGATTAGGAACTTTTGAATAAACAGGTTAGGAAGATACGCGACCCAGGGTGTGGTAGGGGGAAAGGAGGGGAGGGGGGGAAAGACAACCACACCCACTTCTCTCCTTTTCTGTGCAGCTCATACTAATAAGTCTTGGCTCACTTTCGTAACACTTTCATGGCGTTATTTACATTCCCTTTACAAGACAAGTGTTTACCTTACGTAACCATTTAGTGTAGCGTGCATATATTCTGAATCTCTCTCTCTCTCTCTCTCTCTCTCTCTCTCTCTCTCTCTCTCTCTCTCTCTCTCTCTCTCTCTCTCTCTCTCTCTCTCTCTCTCTCTCTCGTCCCCTCCCTTGCGTAACGTTTCAGCCACGCCTCAATAACGCTCTTCACCAATAGACGTAGCAAAAAAATGGGGTAAACTTTTAAAATATTGACAACCTTTTGAACATTATATTGTCTGTTCTCCACCCCGCGTAAAAATGTGTAATACGCTCTCTTCTCTCTCTCTCTCTCTCTCTCTCTCTCTCTCCTCTCTCTCTCTCTCTCTCTCTCCTCTCTCTCGCTCTCTCTCTCTCTCTCTCTCTCTCTCTCTCTCTCTCTCTCTCTCCTCTCTCTCCTCTCTCTCTCTTCTCTTCTCTCTCTCTCTCTCTCTCTCTCTCTCTCTCTCTCTCCTCTCCTCTCTCTCTCTCTCTCTCTCATATGATAGATATGTAATATAATGGACTGGTTTTTTTATTGTGACGCAAAAATGGAGGTCATGAGAGACGGACAGGGAACAAAGCGACAGTATAGGCTGGCTAATTTAAAGAGTCAATAGTGAACGTCCGAAGGAAAAAAAAAATAGAAAAGAGGGGAAAAACGAGGAGACCGTTGATAATGGTAATGAGCGCGGGAAAGTTTGGGTCGCGCTGTCATGATGGAGTTTTAATGGTATGCTCATAGTGGTTGTCGTTGTCGTCATCCTTTCTTCCTTCTTAGTGGTTGTGGTGGTGAAGGGTCATCTGTCACATCGTCTTTAAGTGTTCTTGTGTTTGTTAGTTCTTATCTTTGTTTTGTTGTTGTTCTTTATTTATGTCCTTTTATCACTATTTTTTATGTCACGAGCATTGTCATTATCCTAATTGTTGTCGTCGTAATCTTTGGTTGTCACCGCCGTAACTCTTGCCCTCCCGCACCAATCTGTCTGTTATCGCCCCATTATCCTTCCCCCTCTTTTACCTTTATCGGCTTCAATCTCTCATTATGTGTTCTAATCTGTCCTTTGTCTACCTCTGTCCCGCACACCCGGTAACTCTTTGCGTTGTTTCACCCCCTTTTTCATCAACTCATTTGTTCATTACTCTCTCTCTCTCTCTCTCTCTCTCTCTCTCTCTCTCTCTCTCTCTCTCTCTCTCTCTCTCTCTCTCTCTCTCTCTCTCTCTCTCTCTCTCTCTCTCTCTCTCTCTCTCTCTCTCTCTGTCTGTCTGTCTGTCTGTCTGTATGTGTGTGTGTCGTTCCCGATGGTGGCAGGAGAAGCAGCCGACCCGTAAGTGAGCATGTCTAAAAGATTAATGTTACTAATTACCACCCCTCGCATCCCATACCTGGGAAGGAGGACGTGGAGATAGAAGGAGAGAGGAGTTGAGTAAAAGCACTGAAAGGCGAGTAAAGTATTAACAGGGATATAGAGAGGGAATGGGGGAGAGGATAGGGCGCGGACATACGATGAGTGAGAGGATAGTGTGAGGAGAGATGGCTGTGCTGAGTGGGAAGAGAGGTGACTGGAGGACAAAGAGTGGGATATTACACGAAGGTGGTTGCGAAGAGAAAGGGGAGAAGAGGGAAGGAATTGGAGGATGGGAGGAGGAGGTAAAAATACAAAGGTGGAAAGGTGATTGGGAAGGGCTGGAAGAAAGACTTGGGGAAGGGAAAGGGGCTGGGGAGGAGAAAGGGGAAAAGGTAGAGGAATGAAAGTTGAGGATGAATGTTGGTTGCAAGACGTTGAGGAAGGAAGGGGACAGAGCCCGTATTTATAAACTTGTCCAGGGCAGAAAAACGTACCGAGGAACAGAAAAGTGCCTAGGAATTTTTTGGCAACATTTATAAACCCGTTTTTGTCCTAGGAATGTGCTTAGGACAGAAAATTCCTAGGCACGCACGGGAGGTGCTTTATCTTGTCCTAGGAATTTCCTAGGCACAAAAATGGCCGACCTGCACTAACGTAGGCGCCAGATTTGGACTTACCGCAAGCGTAGGGATGTCCTTAAGTAACCAAGTACTACAGCAATAAACCTATCAGAAAATATCGTATGGATGGTGCAGGGCTTATATTTGTGACATATATAGTGATAGACGTCCTGTGAAGTCCAACAGAGAGGAAGCAAGCCCTCACCCTGCAGATGAAGGAAGTGGTAGTTCTGCCGAGTGACTGGGCTGCTGGAATTGTAGCTGTTTTGGTAGTGACGATTTGCTGTTGCGGTTCTCACTGAGTTTTTGACTTTGATATCTCTATTCAAAATGTTTCATAGACCGTGAAATGCTGAAAAAAAAGCGTTTACATGGTAAGAAACCTGTACCCAGACTGCTCACTTCTCATCCCTTGAGGATGGAGAGGCGGTGGCCGAGTGATTAACGTCTTGGAGTGGTGAGCTCGATGTCCCGAGTTCGAATCCTAACGGGGGCAACTCTTTTGACCATCTTTAATGTGGTGGCCGGATGATTAGAACCTGGTAGTGGTGAACACAAGGTCCCGGTTCAAGTCACGCCAGGAGCAACTGTTTGTTCCATCGTCGAGTGGCCGAACCTACAGCAGGCGCCATAGGCTCCAACGTAAAAAAAAAAGGCAGGTACTACTTTCATAGAGAGCAGGCTTCACGACACTTCTCGAATAAGGAAAGACTCGTCCTTGATTAATTTAGGATTTATTTAGAAAGCTGTGGCATTCGCATGAGTGGGCCGAGGGGATGGCGCGTTTTGTTTACGGCGGCAAGTGGCACATTTACAATTAACACATTTCTGAGGTACAACAAATAATTTTTACTCCTTACATATTCAGAATAGTGAAAATCAATACAGTTAAGTCTTATCAAATGTCATATTTCGTTAAACTCAATTATGTTTGATAACTTGCTCGCTAAACAGCAGTTTCTCAGGAAGTAGCGGCCGTGCCCAGATGTTGCCTAGGAACAATTCCTCGTTCCACTGTTTACTCAGAAAAGGACAGTCTTCATCTACGGGACAGCTTTAGTGGGGTGATCTTGATTGAAGTAGCCTAGTGTCATGTTTTTTAAGCATTTATCAGAGACTAAAAACAGTACAATTTTTTTATACTTACCAATTATTATCGTTTTGTGTAAACAATATCTGATAATTCATTACATGGAAGGTGTTTGCTTCAATTTCATACACTGGATATTGATAGAAAATCATCAAAATCTTCTTCAATTCTTAATGAAACGCGTTGACAGAGCACTACCGCCATGTAATGTTTTTATAATGTATTGATACAGAAGCAGCCGGAGTCAGAAATTATGTCAAGGTATACTTTTAATAATAAAATTGTATATAACATAACTGACATCCGCTAAGTGTGTTGGTGATCGGGTGATTTATTTATATATATAATATATATATATATATATATATATATATATATATATATATATATATATATATATATATATATATATATATATATAAAAAGCTTGAAAAGGAATGACAAAAAAATGTGTTCATTCTGTATACTAAACATTTCAAACAAACTAATTTCTAGTACACCCCAGAATCATTTTTTCTGGTAAATACCATCCCATATCGATGACGGTTAGTTTGATTTCCGGAACGAGAAATTAAAATTGTCTTGGGACTGTTTTATAAATGTGTCCTTGGAATCTTGCTGAGCTAGGCAAGTTTTTTTTATAATATTATGAACTTCATCGGAATGTTTTTAAATACGGGTCAGAGAGAGAGAGAGAGAGAGAAGAGAGAGAGAGAGAGAGAGAGAGAGAGAGAGAGAGAGAGACATGGTTCCTTTACCTGTGAAAATAGCGAGGCAACATTTTGTCTTGGGGGTGGAGGTTTTTAGGGGGAAGATGAAGACGTTGCAAGGGATGAGGCGTGAGGGTGGTGGGAAGGGAAGGGGCGGCAAAGAGGGTCAACAAACACGGCCCCTTCCGCTGCCGTAGTCCTACATCTCTATGGCCCTCCTCCTCCTCCTTCTCCTTCTCTCTCTCAACTATTTTTCTTCACGCACACTCTTCCTGCGTAACAGTTTAGAGAGTGGGAAGGATAGAAAAAATGTTAATCAGACGATCGATGGCGTAGCGGTGTTGGAGGAGTAGAGGCTTGTCACCCCGCGGTATGGTTTTCACTGCAGCGGGCCAGCAAAGCGGAACAAAGAGATCACAGCGGCGTCACGGTTTCTACACAAGACATTCATAAGCCTACGGTACTCTGGAGTGTGGAATGGCTAAATTATTACAACACACCGTCCTGCTTTCACTGCATACCCGGCGGGGGCAGTGCCCAGCCGAGCGTGGTTATGCAAGGGCTTGAAAGAGACTGCCCCAAGCAACCTCCCTCCTTCGGTATTATACGCATCATTAATTACGAGCATCGTGCGTGTGTTTTGTAACCCCAAAGTGAGAGTGAACCGCACAGGTGTGTTGCAGTGTTCCCCCCGCCCGCACCAAGGTAGCTCCCAAGCCTCCACGCCCAGGAAGGCACTCGCTCACAAGAATGCGGTTACAAAGTGGGCAGGGCAACAATAGACACCACTCTTGTGTGTGTGTGTGTGGCTGTGTGTGTGTGTGACTGTGGTGTGTGTGTGTGTGTGTGTGTGTGTGTGTGACTGTGTTATTCACCCATGGTCTTGTCCACGCGAGCTGGCTCGCGATAACGTGTGTGACTGTGTGTGTGTGTGTGTGTGTGTGTGTTTAGCAGCACTAGTTATACGGTGACAGGTGAGTGGCCTCCTAACTGCTTTCCCACAAACACCGGAAAATATTTACATCCACCAATTACCGCGGGATTGGGACTGTGAAATCAGCGAAGCATTTGTAGGGTCGGACGACCGCGTCCACCACCACTACTACTACTAACCACCCCCCCCCCCCCCCCCCCTCCTCTCTCTCTCACTCCCATCCCACATCTCTCCTCCCTCTCTCTCACCACACACACACACACACACACACACACACAACACACACACACACCACACACACCACACACACACACACACACACACACACACACACACACACACACACACCACACACACACACACACACACACACACACACACACACACATATATATCATATACTATATAATAATCATATACTATATATATATATATATATATTATCACTAACTATACAGTACCACTTAGCATGAAGGTCCCTGGTCCCTCAGCCAGAAGTGGGCAGAGGAGGGGTGGTAAATGAGATGAAGGAGGGAAGGGGTATGACCAGGGAGGGAAGGGAACTGATGCATCGACTACCTTGTCTGTAATATAGTAATGACCAGTTGTTGGTTATTGGATACGCTGCCCCTTGTCACCCCCCATCTCTCTCTCTCTCTCTCTCTCTCTCTCTCTTCTCTCTCTCTCTCTCTCTCTCTCTCTCTCTCTCTCTCTCTCTCTTCTCTCTCTCTCTCTCTCTCTCTGTCCACACACACACACACACACACACACACACACACACACACACACACACACACACACACACACATGAACGTAAGGCAAGGAAGACGGCCTGAGAGTAAATCGTTCTGCCCCTCGAGATTGTAATGAGTGAGCCGCGCAGGGCTTCTATGTGTATACTCATGCAACTGTAAAGCAAACGAATATAGCATCAAGTGAACCTTAGTGTTATGACGAGTATTCAGAGAGAGAGAGAGAGAGAGAATTTAGATTTAGTAACAAAGCGATGATCCAGATATAATTTCATGCAATATCCACCTGGAGATTTATTCAGCGTTAAAGGAGTACGTGATGGATTGTGATGTGATAGTGGTTGTTCTGTTGACTTGACCTTCCCTATTAGCACCTCATATGACTGAGGCAATACTAGGTACGAAATTTCATGGTCTTCCCTCTCTTGCCTTTCTTGAAGACTGTAGTAGGTTTCGTATGTTTCCCCAAAATGTCTCCACAAGAAAGATTCACTGGCATGAGAAGTCCTATTTGTGGCCCTTCACGTTTCGCTGGCAAGAGCGGGACTGGCGGTGGGTTGGTGGGCCGGCCAGGCTCCGGCATGTTATGGAAATGTCCCTTGAATTATCCGCGCGGCAATACAGGCGGGTGTGTGCTGATCACTGAACAAATATGTTGGCAACCTGTTGATTCGCGGCCGCTCTTTACGTCCACTACTGCAGCTCTGTTGGCTGGCACGCGGGGCTTTTGTGGCTAGATTGTTATACCACCGAGTGTGCGAGAGAGAGAGAGAGAGAAACTCATGTTTGAGTAAGAGTATAATTCATTCACCCACGGTCTTGCCCTCACTCACCACATATACCCTATCCCCTTTGCTCAAGAGGGAGAGTAACAACCTCTGCTGTTAGCGGAATACACCCTGAGCGGGGCTTGAACTGCCGACTTGCTGAACAGCAAGCGGAGATTCCAGTTTGACCACACTTGCTGTGTGTGTGTGTGTCTGTGTGTGTAACCTGTGTTGCCCGAGACCCACACACCTGCCACTTAATATCTGTAATTTCTTCATTGGTTGAGGTGTTGGGAAAGCATCCGCCACGGATGGAGGGGCTGCTAGCTGGAGGGGGGGGGGGGTGATGCCCTCCACCGCGCATGACTCCTCCACCGCTACCTTATCTTTTCTTATTCCTCCTCCATGTTTGCTACTACCATGGCATACAACAGGGCATGAGAGCAACGAAATGGCACTGGTATAGCCGCGGAGTCAGAAGGGACAGTCAGCAATTGATGGTGGTGAAGTCAGGGCGGCGCCATCCATGGTCAGTTCCTAAGGCTCGCCTGTTGCTATCATGTGCCAGAAAAGCAGTTGAGGTATTGATGCTTCCATATAGGGAAAAGTTAGAAGAGATCAACTCAAAACAAGTCAGCCTGATACTGTTTAGGGTTGGAGTGGTCGAATATTTAAAGTGACTGCACGTGGGATGATGAGTGTTTCCAAGGGGCAGGGAGGGCATGCGGTAGTCAATTCAGTACATGAAGTGTTTTTGCCGTGCTCGAGGATGCAGATCGAACTTTTTATTGAATGTAAATTAAACTTGTAATAATGTTTACGTGCTACCAAGCAAGACGACGGTAGTTAGTGGCGGCGGTGACCTGTGTCGGGGTCAAGGGGGGGTAGGAGGCCTGTGCCGCTTGGCTGCGTCGCAACCCTTGCTGCCCCCTACCCCCACCGCGTCCATCCCTATACCACCTTGAGCATCAGCCTCACCCACCACAGTCTCACAACCTTGCAGTTCCATTAAAAACCGTGTATTTTTTTCATATGTTACTGTTGAGTCTCGTTGTTCTTCGCCAAAGAATAAGTGTTTGCATTCATGCACTGTGTTGAGGGGAACTTTATCAAATCATGGAAAAATCCTAGCGAGAAAAAAGAGGATAAGTAGTTCCTCAAAATCTTCCCAGGAAATTGAGTGTTGTATTAATTAGAACCAACGGTAAAGACTATATAGTTGACGTGTGTTGTGATGGTAACGTGGTGCACAGGGGCTGGTCACGGTGGGAGCAGCACCAGTGCAGGGCAACAGGTCAGGCGCGGCCTGGCGTGTCGGAGGTGCCGATGACCGTCCTCAGGAAGATCAATGTCCAGTGTCGGCCGTCAGTCCCGCCGCCCAATGTGGCGCCTCATCCTGGGACTCAGACAGGGCGTGTGTGATGGCTTAGCAATATCTCCTTAGGGTGTCAGAATACGGGACAGGAGCAGGGAGGCAAGTTGTCGAGCGGGGATATACTACCTGGATGGTGTGCCAGTGGCGGGATGGCATGTGCTGGCAGATTTGACACTGCATGGTAAAGGCAGTGAAGGAGGCAGGTAGTCAGTGAGGGAGGGCTGGAGTGTATACAGCTCTACGAATGAAATTTTGGTAAAGTCATCCATTTTTATGTGGGTGTGCACGATGCCCCTCCATGACTTGGGCGACACGGGTCAGAATCAGAAAATGTTGATATTGTTAGTTGTCACTACGCGACTAATCTGAGGCGGTGATGAGAGATAGTGGTATATAGAAGCAGGAGGGTCTTGCCTTGGGCCACGGGCGTATGGTCGGCCAGCGTGGCGTGTTTTAGTCTATTAGCATTGAGGATACCGAGCAGAGTTTATCACATGGAGATGCGTCTCGTCACTGGTGTGCTACAACTTGCAACACAGCTCTGTACACGACCTTCAACATCCTAATACTTGTCCCTGGTTTTCACCCTTCCTCGATCACCTTCCCCCGTAGCCTACCTACTTCAGAGGTCCTTGGCCTCTTCATCACAGGGTTTGAATATTTTCATCGGGCAGCGTCCTCACAGGAATAACTTCATGGACGTTTTATACCACTTTTGAAGGCATGCAAACACTATTAGCACCCTGCCCTTAGTGACCAAGCTGGTATATCACCCAAGGCCGGGATGTGTATAGCGATCAGTGAATGTGGCGTGTGGCGCGGCTTTTTCCCTTCCTCCCTACCGCATATTACCTGCGGCTGCGTTATTATCACAAGCCAAATCATGTGGCAGACCTGAGGAACTCCCCCATTGGCTGCTGGCCCGCACACCTGTCGTGACGTCACAGCAGCTGCGGCCACAATTACAGGCGTTGTCCGCCTAGATAACATGGCGCGTGCGTAGTTCGGCATGGCTCTGTTCGGTCTGTACTGTACCATGCCCAGGCGCTGGTTCTTGCAGGAACGGGACACTCACGACAATCCATGATGTTATAGATTGTTCGTATTAAATACAGGATCTAGACTAAAATTTCCACCCTCAGGACAGCCCAATCCTAAGTCCTGCCGCGCGCGCGCTCTCTCTCTCTCTCTCTCTCTCTCCTCTCTCTCTCTCTCTCTCCTCTCTCTCTCTCTCTCTCTCTCTCCTCTCTCTCTCTCTCTCTCTCTCTCTCTCTCTCTCCTCTCTCTCTCTCTCTCTTCTCTCTCTCTCTCTCTCTCTCTCTCTCTCTCTCTCTCTCTCTCTCTCTCTCTCTCTCTCTCTCTCTCTCTCTCTCTCTCTCTCTCTCTCTCTCTCTTCTCTCTCTCTCTCCTCTTCCTCTTCTCTTCTCTTCTCTTCTCTCTCCTTCTCTTCTCTTCTCTTCTCTCTCTCTCTTCTCTTCTCTCTCTCTTCTCTCTCTCTCTCTCTCTCTCTCTCTCTCTCTTCTCTCTCTCCTCTCTCTCTCTCTCTCTCAACAGTCCCTTGGGTTCTTCACCCCAAAGACTGGCCTCCCTCCTCCCCACAACCCCTCATCCCACCGACATGGTGGAAGTGAGCGATGGTGGTGGTGCGACAGTGAATAGCAGTAGTGGCGAGTAATAGCAGCCGCGATGATGGTGACGAGTGATGATGTTGATGGTGAAGTATGAAGTGAAAAGCTAGTTGCGTTTAGCATATATAGTAAGCGGGAAAAAGAGAGAGAGAGAGAGAGAGAGAGAGAGAGAGAGAGAGAGAGAGAGAGAGAGAGAGAGAGAGAGAGAGAGAGAGAGGAGAGAGAGAGAGACCTTCACCTCAACTGGTATTTCCTGAGTTGCGGTGGTGGCGGCGGTGGTGATGATAATGGTAACAGTGAAAGAAACTCAATTTTGTGTGATTTTCAGTACTTTGTTGTCACAGGGTCATGTGACGTCACTGTTTCATCATGGCCTGGTGAGAGAATGTTATTGGGTGTGGGTCCACCACCATATATATATCATTTGCATGCCTGCACTGCAACACATACTATTCTAGTATGTATATATAAATGTAAACCTTTTCCTATATTTACAAGTAACTCGTTCCACCTGTTCATGATTGAGTTTCGTTTGGTTTACAATTGTCAGTGCTCAAACAACTAGCACGTCGAAACCATTGAAACATATTGTTGGGCAGAAAAGATGTATTCATGATAACACCAGACTCATCGCCATCCCGCTTTTTATCATATTCCTACCCACCGGACCCACATGGCCCTCCGTAGCGCTTCTGTTCCAGGTCGGTTACAAAACTCCTAAACACGTGAAGGGGTTGGTGGCAGCCCAGTACTGAACTGGTGTACATGGAGTGCCATCCTGGCCATACCTGGTGTCTAGGTAATATCTTGTGCGGGTCACTTGGATGGTGTGATCCAATACGATACCTTCCTTGGCCTTCTTTCTGGCCAGGGAAAAGAGCGATGATTTGGTTTTCAGTTACTTGCAAGTTTTTTCGGATCAATATTACTATTCGTCACTACCCCAGATTTCAACACGATATGCTGCAGTGCATATGATGCTGTGTGTCCCTTACAGAGTGTCATGCAGTGTTCTTTGTGTATTACGTGGTTTGTAACATTATGCAGTGTATAATGAAGAATTATAATTATATCACTAATGTTCTTCATGTGTCATTTTCTGTATTGTTTCCTGTGCATTTTTCGTGGAAGTGTCTGCCTGTAGTTTTGTGTCTTTTTCTAGTACGTAGATTACTACGCTCTTACAGTAGCGCCTTAGTGGTCATTACACAACTGCGTGGAGTGGCGGGGAGGTGGGGTGAGGAGAGTGCAAGACTCAGGGTGCTGCTGGGCGTGTAGGTCTGACTGGCCCTTCCCACCCCAAGCCTCTATACTTTATAAGCCATTTGTTTGAAGAGCCAATTTAGCACAAACCGGTAATAGCGAGGCGTTCTACTAGTCTCTATCTTATCGCGATAATTGAATTGAGTTGTGGGTAGTTTACATCTCTGGTAATGGCCTTGGCCGGGACCAGAATACCTCAATCCTGGGCCACCGCACACGCCGCCTCGACGACGCCCTGCCTCCTCCCCCAACCCAGTGTCGCCTACCACATCCCCAACCCTGTACCTACCTCCTCCTTCCATGCCCCCCGACCTCTGCTTTCCCGGCTCTTGCCTCAACACCACAGCGTAACTGTTACCTCTTTCACGCGTCTCCGCTTTACACAGCTTCGACTCCTCCCCATCATCGTCCCTCCCCGCTATTTCTCACTCGCACTCTGGTGGTGTTGGCAGGTTGTTCGGCTTCGCCCTTCTAGTCTCCTTCCTTTTATCTTATACTTACTCTAGGCAACGCTCACTTTTTTTCTTTCTCTATTTGTTGCTCGTTGAGATAAACATGTGTTAATCTAATCATATTTACATGTATGTGGACCTTATCACAGTGCTCTTGCCTGGACAAAACACGTCAATTCGTGGATTTTCGTAGGCGTTCGCGTAGTGCTAATTTATGACAGCATCAACATTGTTACCTATATTTACACACCGAACGCGGCAGGAGTTGGTGAGCGTTGTGGATACTTGCCACTAACTCAGGACGACGAGGACAACATTAATTAAGGAACAGTTCACCTCAGCTAGGTAAGGGAGAGAGATGGCTGGGTGTATTTATGTAGTATTTTACAGGGCCTGAGCTACACTCGTATGGCCCCGTCCCCATATCTACCTTTTTATCATTTATCCTTAGTGCTTAGTGTTGGCCGAAACCATCACCACGGGAGGCTTGTCACAAACCCCCGGCTAACACCCGACCCCATTCATTGCTGGGTGGACAGAGGCTTGGGTTTTAAGGAAACAACTCATCTGTCTCCGCTCCGCCCGGGGATCGAACCTGGGACTTCTGGGTTGTGAACCGAGCGTGCTAACTACTATACTACGGAGTACCCATTGTGTGTGTGTGTGTGTGTGTGTGTGTGTGTGTGTGTGTGTGTGTGTGTGTGTGTGTGTGTGTGTGTGTGTGTGTGTGTGTGTGTGTGTGTCCCGTCATCCGCCTCTTGTCACCTACTCCTTTACCACATCATCCCCTACAACACACCATGCTCGCAACGCCCCGTCGCTCTTTTCACTGCACATCCTGATACGCCCTTTGTCCACACCCGCATCGGCGAGGGGCGGGAATGTAGGGTGCTCGGGGAACCTTGGGTTTGGGAAATTGGGAGAGGATGGAAAGACTCACGCGGTATGATTACCACCGCCTCTGTCTGTCACCACACTTTGGCGAAAGTTGATGGGAAACTGACCCATTAAAAATGAAGCGGCGGTCTCTCCATATCATTAATACTCTACAGAGCGTGTGTTTTCACACATGTGAGGTGATATTCCCAAGAGAGGTAGAAAATACATTTTTTATTAAGAATTATCATAAGATGTTGGATAAAAAGTCCTTTCCTGGTGCTTGCATCTGTTCCTTGCCTTCTGCACTCTGTACTTTACAATCATTACACTACCTACTTAGCTGTATCTATTACACAAGATATTATGGAGACCTACTCCCTCAGCGCTTATTTATTTATAGTCATGACAACAACAACCGTACTAGATATATGAAGAACGAAAAATAAGAGGGATGCAGTTCAGGAAGGAGAAAAGATTGGGTGGAGGAGGAAGGGAACACATAAGCAGTGGAGGGGCTAGGGTGAAGGGGTGGATGGAGGGGGAGCTGAAGGGGACAACGCCAGGGTCTGGAGAGCGCCGTCCCGCCCCTCATTTCCGCCTCAGTCCCGCGTCACACAGCCATTTCCGATCGTTCACTCTAACTTATGAGGTAATTACTGCCGAGCCGCGATGGATCACTGGTTTCTTCTGTTCGTGAAATTCAGGGGTTCAGTTTACATTAGTTTTTTGTTCCTTGTCCATTTTTTTTATCGTTAAATCCTTTGTGTGTCGGGAAGTACAGTTGGAGAGAGAGAGAGAGAAAGAGAGAGAGAGAGAAAGAGACTTTCACGTGGTCGATACGCTGTTTAAGAATAATTATTTTTTGTCCAGCATATTGATGCAGTTTTGCCAGTTTGACGACAATCCATTTGACAAGCACTTACGTGATATGAAATGTAATGTTTTATTCTTATCTGTGCTTGTCTTTGCTTTCTCTCTTAGGTGTAAGCACTTTGAGGAGAAGAGGAGATTATACCTCAAGAAATATTATCATGATAACCCAAATGTTCTGAAAATGCAACTGTTGTTTGACACTACAAATACGCGTACTATGTACAATTTAGCCAAGTTTGTTTGTTGTATTTTGAAGTTTTTTGAAAATATAACGTAGTAGGAATAGATATATGATATGCGTTTGAGTTTAGATTTAAGTGGTGTCTATTTTCTTTGTTTAGTGATTACTCTGTATACCCCGTCTCGGGGTCGCTGGAGTATAATAAGCCTCTCTCTCTCTCTC
>JACEEZ010011053.1:127500-140000 GCA_016584305.1 Chionoecetes opilio
GCAGCAGCACGCGGGCTACAGATGACCTGCAGTAACAGCATCACACCACCATCATCACCGTCCCAGTGATCACCCCCCGTCCCTGCATACGGTCCTCCGTAGTGTAGGGGAAGCACGCTCGGTTCACAACCGAGAAGTCCCGGGTTCGATCCCCGGGCGGAGCAGAAACAGTTGGGCTGTTTCCTTAAAACCCGAGCCCCTGTCCACCCAGCAGTGAATGGGTACCGGGTGTTAGCCGGGGGTTTGTGACCCCCCTCCCGGGAGGGTGGCTTCGGCCAACACTAAAAAGATGAATGAGAAAAATAAATGTTGATATGGAGACGGGGCCATACGAGCGTTGCTCTGGCCCTGTAAAATACAACTAGAACTAGATGAATACACACACACACACTCTTGTTTCTTGTTTGTTTTGAATACACACACACACACACACACACACACACACACACACACACACACACACACACACACACACACACACACACACACACACACACACACACACACACACGGGTACTCCGTAGTGTAGTGGCTAACACGCTTGGTTCACAACCAAGATATCCCGGGTTCGATCCCCGGGCAGAGCGGAGAAAGATCGGCGGTCTTCTTTAAAAACCTGTCCACCCAGCAGTGAATGGGTACCGGGTTTCACCGAGGCCTCGGTTTTAGCCGGGGGTTGTGTCCCGCCTCCCGGTGTGGTGTCTTCGGCAACGTTAAGCACTGGAAGCAAAATAAAAATAAAAATGTAGATATGGAGACGGGACCATACATCCCAGGCCCTGTAAAATACAATTAGGTAAACACACACACACACACACACACACACACACACACACACACACACACACACACACACACACACACACACACACACACACACACACACACACACACGTCAGCGCGCCACTCTGCTGAAGGGTAGTGAAGCGGTCCCTTCCTTCTTTCTCCTTGCCCGCCGAGGGTAAGAGAGGAGAGGGGGAAGGGGGAAAGTTGAGGATCATTTGAGGAAACAGTTTCTTCCTGACGCTGTAGCCGTCGACAGTGGAGCAGCTAGGTTGTTCAATTTCCATTTGTTCCGCACCATTTCGCTCCGACCGGCTTGTTTACTGGGCGGATAGTGCGGCAACTTTGCGCGCGCCAACTCCAGCACCGCGTCCGTTTCCCCAACCGAGGGAAGCCGACTAGCCGTGGTCGGTATGATGTCGATTTGCAGACGGACTTTACGTTGAGTGACAAATACGTCAATTGAGTGCTGTGGCTGTGAACAGGCCTCCCCCAATCCCGAGGGAAAAGAACAGAGAAAAAGTTTGAGGGTACCAGAAGGGAGATTCTTACTGTAGCCCGAGGCGGGGAGGTGGAGGCTGCGTGCGGATGAGGTTATGGACGGTCCCAGCCAGCAGCATTATCGAGGACTTGCGGGCTTGGCGGGAAATACGAACCTGGATTGGTAAGGATTTGGGGGATGGTGCTCGAGAGAGATTTAACCGTTTGATCGGGGGACTCCAGCAGCAGATTCCCATATTTAAGGGAATTTTGAAGGGGAGGGAAAGAGGTGACGCCGCTGCTATTTCGGTGTATGTCAAGTGAAACTATTTTGCTTCGCTCCAGTAGCCACATACGTGTGTGTGTGTGTGTGTGTGTCGCCGGTTTGCTCCCTCATATATTAATAATAAAGCTCAAAAGAAGGCGGAGGAGAAAAAAAAGAACAGGGTAGCAAGGAGGAAGAAGAGGAAAAGGAAAGGTGAAGGAGACTTGGATAAGAGAGAGGGAGGGAGAGAGGGTTGGCGGCTTTTCTGTTGCAGCAAGCATGTGTTACGATCTTGACAATATAGCGAAGGAACGTAAGAGGAGGAATGGTTAAAAGGGAAAGAAAAAAACTGGTTTTTCCAATGCTTGAAGTGGGTTTTAAGCAGATTGCCGCTGGAAGAAAGGCTGTGTATGATGGTTGGAAGGTTCCTGCCTCGTAGACCCTACAAAGTGGTTCCATTGCCTTCTCTTCTTTCTTCTCTTCCCTTTTTTCTTTTTCTCCCTTTTTTGTCATCGTCGTCTTTGCTTTTCTGATACTTTTCCACCTCGTTCTCTTCCCTCTCTCTCCTACTCATCTTGACATCCCCTCACAGGCCTCTACTTCACTCTCTTGAGTTTTCGATGCCTTCCTTTCTCCATTCCTGTTCCTCTACCTACTTTACCTTCCCTCCTTTTTCACTATCATCCCTTCTTGCGCCTCCGGGTGTAGTGGCTAGCGCGCCTAGCTACGAATCTGCGGGCCATGGTTCGAATCCGGGTCAGGGCGGTCGGCGTGCAGCCCAATAGTTGTTCATCCTTCCTTTCGGGGTTGGTCGATAAATGGGTACCTGGGGAAACCTGGGGAAGGTAACTGGTAACCCAGATGTCACACTAGCCCGGTGTAGTGGATTGTCACCCACCTCAAGCTCAAAGGCTAATGCGACGAAGTTGAGCACTGAGGCCACGCGCAACATAGCGTATTTCCCCATCTTTACCTTTACGTTCTCACTGCTCAAATCCACTCCCTAGTCCTCCATTCCTCTCTCCCTGCCTCCCTCCCTCCCTGTTATCCAACTCTCACTCCGCCAACTGTGACACATTCACGCTCTCGAAAATAGAAAATCCATGGGAAAAGAATGACAGTGGAAAATTGGATTTGAAATTCATTTGTTTTCAAGTGGATGGGCCGGGGGACGAGGCTGTGCGGTATATCATTGGTAAATAATTTCCCGGGACGGACCAAATGGTGGCTGCGGCGACACATGTAGCTAATAGGCAAGTTCAGGAGGTGAGTGTTGCTGGCCGGGGGTCAGGAGGTGTGTGTGTGGGGGGAAATGCGTGGTGCTGTTAGCGCGCGCGCGCGCGTGCGTGCCTGCTTGCCTGCATCCCGACCTTTGAGTAAAGTTGGGACTTCACACACCACACAAACCCCTTTCCCTTGCTCAAGGGTGACAGTAACTGCCTCCAATTTGTCAGTGAAAAATCCTTTAGCGGAGATCGAACGCGGAACTAAGGTGGCCCGGCAACTCCGGGATGCTCTAAAGGAGTGGTCCCCAACCTTTTGTAGGCTCTTTGACACATATCGTTGTAAATACAGTAGAGGGAGCCAAACTAAAAATAATAAAAATAATGCACATAGGCAGCTTATCTACAGATATACACACGTTTGCATAATTTTATATATATATATATATATATATATATATATATATATATATATATATATATATATTAAACTATACTTATTTGAGAAATACGTAGTAATCGTACAGTTCGCTCTCTCTCCTCTACTCTCCATACTCCTCCCTCCCAACCGAGTTTCTCTCTCTCTCTCTCTCTCTCTCTCTCTCTCTCTCTCTCTCTCTCTCTCTCTCTCTCTCTCTCTCTCTCTCTCTCTCTCTCTCTCTCTCTCTCTCTCTCTCTCTCTCTCCTCGTCTCTCTCTCTCTCTCACTGTGGCTTAGTATGATGTTACTGTATTATGGTTACGTAGAGGTATTCGTAATTTTCATTGTTTAGATAAATGAATAAATTAATAAATCAACAAATATTTCAGTTTTCTGGTGAGCTGTTGCGGGCGCCATAATATAGTTCCGAGGGCACCATGGCGCCCGCAAGCTACAGGCTGGGGACCACTGCTCTAAAGTTTAGATGCTTTAAAGTCTAAACCATTGACCACGCGAACAGTGTGTGTGTGTGTGTGTGTGTGTGTGTGTGTGTGTGTGTGTGTGTGTGTGTGTGTGTGATCCATCCACATTGATCACGCGCGCTGGACCCACGATAGCCAGCTTTTATCCTCAGGGAGAGAGCTTGGAGCGATCTATAGTGGATAGTAACCGATCTATAGGTAAATCTAAGACTTCGCCCACCACCAAAACTCCCTCCCCTTGCTCAAGGGGGACTGTAACAATCTATGCTGTCAGCGGAATCCGGCGTGAGCGGCCCTTGAACTCAAGACATGCTGAACAGCAGACGGTGATGCTTCCAATCAGATCACAATATGTATGTGTATGTGTGTGTGTGTGTGTGTGTGTGTGGATGTCATAGGATGAGTTATTACTGTATGGGTCCCAGCGTCACCGTGGGTCTCTGTCACCCCAAGGGAAGGGGGTCATGGACGTGGGTGTAGGTATAGTGCATAACGTTTGAGAGTCGCGATTCTAGTAAATTATCAACTACTTCCCCTGCGTTCACTGCATTTGATGACCAATGTATCACGTGTTATGCATGTGTACAAAGGAGTGTTTTTTTGTTAATTTATGTTTGTATGTTGGTGGCGGAAAATGAATGTGTTTGTGTCAGTTCGTATTCTTAACTCATAATGATGTTATTCATACGTCCTTGTAGTGTGTGTATATATATATATATATATATATATATATATATATATATATATATATATATATATATATATATATATATATATATATATATATATATATATGTGTGTGTGTGTGTGCTCGACAGGGTGGCAGGGTTGGTAGAGACGTGAGCCCGCAATGTGCAGCGTCCCTGTGCATTCGGCACGCACACACAAAAAACCATCACAACGCAGCTTGACATACATTGGCAGCCCTAATTTCTTTGGAAGGTGAAACCGAGCGCTCAGATACCGTAGATTTATTTTTTCTGAATTAGGTAACTATTTTTATCGATCTCTCCTCCTGATCATTCTTATCCTACCGCCTTTCTGCCTCACCACCCTCCTCTTCCTTCTGCCTTTCCTCCCGCCCTCCTTCCTCCTCTCCGCTGCTGAATTGGAGAGTGGTAGAGTTTTGGATCAGTTGGTAAGTCTTCAGCAGCATCCCAAGAAGAAAGTGACGCATGGTTCGAGCCCGCTCCTTCGCGGATCTGGTTTTTACGTTGCCCGCCTATTTCTCGATTTTTTTTTTTTTTGATCTGCACCTGTTGAAGTTTTTTTTATTTCTATTTTTATTCTTTTCTTTCATCATCAACCTCGTCTCCTCCTCTCTCTCATCTTCTCTCTCTCTCTCTCTCTCTCTCTCTCTCTCTCTTCTCCTCTCTCTCTCTCTCTCTCTCTCTCTCTCTCCTCTCTCTCTCTCTCCTCTTCTCTCTCCTCTCTTCCTCTCTCCTCTCTCTCTCTCTCTCTCTCTCTCTCTCTCTCTCTCTCTCACTCTCACACACAGTTATTTTACTTCATATTTTTTTTTACGTGTATAATGAATTGTATGAAGAAAAACTTTGGAAAGAAAACAATGCAGAAGACCAGCCAACTTTCCAACTCCTGAAGCGATGGTGAAGCAATCAATATAACTTTCAAGACCAGGCTGGCGTGGAGAATTAGCAGATAATTTTCGTCGTGTATAAGTTGTCGTGTTTGAAATGTTGCGAGAGAAGGGACGGGACGAGATGGTGTGAAGCCAACCATGAAGGGCCTCGTCCACTATGTCCCCCGGCTCACCGTTACCCCAGGTACTGTGGACTTTCACTTTCATTAACCAAACTTGAAGGGAGTCGATATGGCGCTGGTGAGCCCGATGAAGATGATGGGGATGTGGAAGCAGCGGCGCTCATGTCATAGCTGGGGGCGGGGGGCGACGGTAGAGCAAAGAAGAGAGAGGGGGGGGTATTGGGTGGTGTGATCATGAAATAAGGTGAGGGGGGGGGCGGTTCTGAAACATGATATTCCCATCTCATGATATACTCTTATGTACGTGAACGTTACGTTATCCCGGTTCACAGCAGGTCAATGTAGTGGTAAGTAGTTTAAGTGACGTGATGCCCGAAGGAAATAGTCGAGCGTGGTTCAGGCCTGTGGCAGAGTAGGTGGTCGGGGGTAGCGTTGATAGGGTGATGAGGTCATCTACCAGGGAGATGGTTGTGTGTCACCATGGTTGTTGCGTAGGATAACGGGCAGTGTAGTGCCTCCTATTCCTCTCCTCCACCTTTTGTCTTCCACCTTGGCGCCGCGGCTGGGCTTCCTGATCATTTTCTTTATTTACACCCTCACGACCAGTACTTCAAGGATCGTGTGGAGAACCACTCATTTGCCTTTACATTATCGGTTTGTGTGTGTGTGTGTGTGTGTGTGTGTGCATGCATCATGCGTGCACGGCGTTTGCGCACACACCTCGCGCATTTACGCGTAGGTCGGTGTCCCGGGGAGATTGGTATAGGTGCGGAGGGAGGGAGGAAAGGAAGGGGGGAGTCGGGGAGGGGCAGTGAGAGAATAACGGTGGTCACGGTCGGGTACCTCAGGGACGCTCCCAGAGAAAGCAGGCGTGTTAGTTGCCACCGGGGGGCCGCTGACCAGCTCCTACCGCCCCCTGCCGCCTTCATCGAAACCACCACCACCACCGTCAACTATCATCACCAAAATGGCATTCAACGCCGCTGACATCACTTCAGGGATAATGGCGATAATATTTCTCATCATCTGAAAGAACAGTGGAATCATTAAGCAAAATAAAAGTAAACTTCACTGCACATTTCCCTCCACCACTATTACGATCGTTACTACCACCACCATCGCCGCCACCACCACCACCACCACCACCATCACCTTCCAAGCCGTGAAGTCTGCAAAGTTTATTTATCTGACACATCACCTTGTACGCCATCTTTTCATATCCTCTTCATCTTAACCTTGATCCTCAGACCTCAACCATATAGCAGACAATCCACCTTCTCCCATCCACCACCATAACCAACTACTAAGTTTATAGCCAACCCCCCACCCCTCCACCCCTGTTATCACCACCATCAATGATGTCTACTACGGGAAGGCTCTACCACTTTAATACCTGAACCATATTATAATTCACCACCACCAACATGTGGAGGAATAATGTTTACTTCAGTATGACCACAGCCACCTAAACTTACTCTCCTCCACCACTTCCATCAACAATAGCAATGATGTTTACTCCACCAACAACCTCGGCCACACTATTTCCCTCTTCCACCCACCCACCCCCATTATCACCGCCAATAATGTTCATTTCACCTCTTCCCCACTACTTCCACCAACTCGTCCCCACCCACTGCTGCCAACAAAAGCAGACCCGCCACCACTGCATGTCTGCGTCCTACCTCCACTTCCAGCACTAGCAGTTTTATGAAGGTAAAAATATGGAAGCACCAAGTGAGGCATTCCCTGCAGGTGTGTGTCAGGCCAGGAATGCAGGGTCACGCACGCACGCACGCACGCACGCACGCACGCACGCACGCACGCACGCACGCACGCGCGCACACACACACACACACACACACACACACACACACACACACACACACACACACACACACACACACACACACACACACACACACACACACACACACACACACCGTAGTGGTAGGGTATTCCGCACTCTAGTGGTTTGCACGCTCAGTTCACAACCGAGAAAACCAGGGTTCGGTCCCCGGGCGGAGCGGAGAAAGATGGGCGGTCTCCTTAAAACCCGAGACCCTGTCCACCCAGCAGTGAACGGGTAACGGGTGTTAGCCGGGGCTTGGGGGTTTTATCCCGCCTCCCAGGGTGGTGGCTTCGGCCAACATTAAGCACTAAGGAAGCAAAATAATAATGCAGACATGGAGAAGGGACCATACGAGTGAATCTCAGGTCTTGTAAAATACAACAGCTAGGTAAATACACACGCACACGCACACGCACACGCACACGCACACGCACACACCGTCCGTGTGGCTCAGTTAGTTAGGGCGTCCGGCATCATTCTGTGGTCCGGCGTACGATCCCCGAACCCGCTCATTCCCGGGGATTTTTCCACTGTGAAATTCGGGCGATACTGTCCCCCTTGAGCAAAGGGATGGGGGTGTGTGGTGTGTGAGGTCCCAGCATTGCCCATAGATCGGTAATAATGAGCTCCAAGCTCGCACTGAGAGGGTGAAACTGGCGATCGCGAGCCAGCTCGCGTGGACAAGACCATGGGTGAATAAAACACACGCACACGCACACGCACACGCACACGCACACGCACACGCACACGCACACGCACACGCACACGCACGCGCGCGCACGCACACCACCGTGTCATGCTTACTAGCTGACAAAGCGAGAGAGAGAATGATGATGATGATGATGATGATGGGGACGGGGACGATAGTATTTCCTAACTCGCGGCCTTTCACCCAATACCTTCCTCCATTCGCAACACCGTAACCCATCATCCCCGAGGTACTAAGCTGGCAAGAAGCGGCCCTTCAGCGACCCGTGTCCTTGGCGCTGCCTTGTGTGCTGAGCAAGGTAACGGCGTTTGGAGCTGATCAAGATCCTCAGGAAACTAGACAGAAGTGCTGAGTGGGGCATTGTGCATTCATCTGAGAGCAGCAATAGCGTAAACAGACCACTATAAGCGATTTTTTTTCTCGATTTTTTTTCTCGTTTATTTGCGTAAACCTAATGTACAACTGAAGCAATATCTTTGTTTTATCTTACATAGATTTTGCGGATTTCAGAATTGAAGGGCTGAGTGTATGAGAGCCCTTAGTTGTTAATTTTCGGAAAGACAAGGAAAAATAGTGTGTGTCTAATGCTGAAAAATAGCAAGTGGGAAGGGGGAGTTGTAAGGGAACGGTAACTATAGCGAGTGATCATGAGGATACAGGGGTAGTGATAGTATACGTGTAGGTGCTGGTGGAGTGGCGGAAGTCATGCATGCTGCTTACTAGGAAGAGGGGGAAGCTGAAACTGAAGAAGCAGGGGATGATGACGGAGACTGGGAGAAGACAGGGAAGCATAGTTGTACGGGATTGCAGGAAGACAGAGTTGAGAGCTTAGAAGCAAGGGTGAGGTTAGGTACTATTTTGAAGAAGGAGGTAAAGGTGAGAAGGCAGGGGTGAGGAGGAGCTGATGCTGTTCACGTTCTGGTGAACCTGACGGCGGGTTCCTCTCTGCGGCTGAGTGCGGCTTTACCTGGGGCTGCGCCAAGTCACCTCCGCAGCTTCCCGCGTGACCAGAATTTCAACTATTAGACAAACTGAGGCGGTAGTGAGACTGCATCTATGCTCCCTTTCTCCTCTTCCTCCCTCTCTCCTCCCTCTCCTCTTTTTCGTCGTTGTCGTCTCTATTTCTGCTTCCAAACTAAAATATCTTTTACTCCTCCGTATCACTTACTTTTCATGCATCCATTCAGCCTCGTCTTTCTCCTAGCTTCCGTCTTGCAGTGTGTGTGTGTGTGTGTGCGAGCGTGTGCGTGTCATTCACCCATGGTCTTGTCCACGCGAGCCGGACTCTCGATCGCCAGTTTCACCCTCCCGGAGCGAGCTTGGAGCTCATTATGACCGATCTGAGGGTATTGCTGGGACCTCAACACACCACACTCCCCTATCCCCTTGCTCAAGGGGGACAGTAACCGCCCGAATTCGTCAGTGAAAATCCCCGGAAGCGAGCGAGGATTCGAACCGGCTAACCACAGAATGGCGCGTCAACACTATCCACTGGACCACCGTGTGTGTGTGTGTGTGTGTATGTGAGATACCTGTAAACCTTATTTCGTACACCTTTTCCTCTTAATATATATTTTTCCTTCCTAACTTTCTTCCTTTTTTCATGTCTTTCTACTTGTCTTCCTTCCGTCGTTTGTTGTTATTCAGCTCTTCATCTTTTGTTCCCTCGCACCATTTTTTTTTTTTAATAGGATTTAAATGTGTGCGCTGCAGGAAGGGAGGAGGGTTGGAGGTAGCTGGGATGTAGGGTGTGTAGAGGGTATGGTTTGGGTTATGGAACAGCGAGTAGCATGCAGCAGCGCATGACAAGCGGCAGCGAATGTGTGGGTTTAGTTCAATAGGATGTTTAGAGTAGCGGCGATTCACCCTTCCCGCCGCAAGATGCTGGGTAACACCTTTCCAAAGTCAAGGGAAGACGTGGCTGGTGCCGTTTTTGCTCTTTAGGCTAGCGGCTAGCCCAGCGGTCGGCAACCTGAGGCTCCGGAGCCGCAAGCGGCTCTTTCAAGAGACCTTTGCGGCTCGTACCACCTACTTATAAATGTCCAAATTATCGTAAGAAAAAAAAAAAAAAAAAAAAAAAAATACTGGCATAGATAGCCGCAGTACAATAGTGTATGTGACCTAGGTCCTAGTCTGTCTAGGAAAATATTGGGATGAATTCTTGTACTTATTAACTTATACTTGTTGGTAATTTCCATTCATAATGTACACTGCGGCTCCATCAGCACTGCTTTTCTGCCAAGTTTGAAGAAACTGGCTCTTCTCGAATTCTGGATTGCCGACCTCTGGGCTAGCCCATTGCCTCGGCAGGGTGCGGGAGCGACCTTCGGCAACTTGGTTTGAAAATGACAAGTAAAGAAAAGCTTTACTCACGGTTGTATGTAATTTGCTCTACGTTCTTTTATAAAAGATAAACTGGTTCCGTGATATTCAGCCGTATTAATTCGACATGACGCGGCAGGTTTGGATGGTATCAGGTAAGAGAGAAGGTAATGGGTGTGCCAGAACTGGGTGGGCGGGCAACAACCGGCCTGATGCTGCCCACGCTTAACATTCAAGAGTTGTTCCTTCACCTCCAGTGCCACATCGTGCGGGTGAATAAGAATGATTCGCTCCATTACGGGCCTGGGGATAGCTGCTCGTCTGACCCTAAACCACTGTGAGTTATGCTCAGCTTAATTAAGAGTTTCGTCTTGCGTGCAGAACGGCAGTCAGTGATTGGCGGACTGGAGACGAGTTATCTGGCCAGTGTTTGGGTGCGGGCTTGAGAGGACAGTAGTTGGGGCGTAGAAGAGCAGAAATATACATACGCTTTGAATAGAAGAGTCGAGCAGAGTGGGTAGAGGCACTGTAGGTAAAGCATGGCAATGCTGGGATGTGAGGCTGGGCCGTAGGGGTTTGAGGAGGCAGTCGAGCAGTGTGGATGGGAAGATAGGGCAAAAGCCGGGCGGCGGGCAGTGAGGGATGGGGCGGGCCGCGGCAGGTAGTGGATTAAGGAAATGTGAGGGTAGGTAGGGTTAGGAGGGCAATGGGCTGCCGCTGGTGAGGGTGTTGAATGGGCGGGGGTTGGTGGCAGGGCACGTGCAACACCCATACCCCGGCGGCCTCCATAGTGAGGGAAGTCGCGTGGAAAATAATGGAACTGGAGGTAGATGTTGCGTGGCGATGTGTTTGTTGCCTATTCACGCATGAAGGTTTTCAACAAGGCTCTCCACTCTGCCAGCGATGTAGAGACGAGAGATGTGCCTTTAGCGTGGCTTAGCACACCACTCGCTCATACACTTTCCTTTATTCTGGCAGTCACCGCCAGGCAGACGCGCCGTGACCCGGGACAACACGCTGGAGGCCGACACATTGTATGAAATCTGGAACAAGAACAGTAATCGTGTGTGTCTATCCCCTGGTGCAGTTGATTCCTCACTGCTGGTGCTGGAGCCGAGGAGACAGGAAAAGAGGGGAAGGGAGACTTCCCTTCACGGAAGTCTCACGGAAGATTGAAATAGAGGCGCGTCTCCTTACCTTTCATGGGAGTCTGTGAATCCGTGGCGAGAGGAAGACTGAAACTTTAAACTGTGTCTTGTCACAAAAAAGGCCTTAAAGGGCTTCATCCAGAGGGTTGTGAGCATTGTGAGGGGCTCCATCGGGTGAACAGGTAGCTATAGGGAGGCGGGTAGGGATCCCCCCACAAAAATGTCTCTCTCAGAGGAAGAGGAACAGCGAAAGAGAGGAAGATGCATGGTCGGAAGGGCTGATGGCTGCTGGGTTGATATGGTAATGACGGGCGCCAGGTTTTAAATGGGTGCCCCAACGGTCGTGTGCTTGAAGCCATTGAGGAAGGCAGCCCCACCACTCTGGCCATTGTGCTGCGCCCCGACGCTACAAATGGCCCGGCCACCACCACCGTCTCCTCTTGAAATTTAGGACCAAGATGAAAGGATAGGGTGCGTCCAGACCCTGCCGTCTCCAGAGCGGCGCCTCCTTACTAGATTCTTGGCATCGAGGGTGGAACGTCGCTATCACACCACCTCGCGCATAGCCTGTCATCCTGCCTTGCGAAGCCGCGAATCCAGCGACTCGCCTATAGATGCAGCTCCTGTCAAACCATAAAACTTCCAACACTCTTGAGTCGTAGCATGAATTTTGTTTAATTTCCTTACCATAAACTGCTGCCAATCAGCGTGACAAACGAAGGAAGTTATGACACGGCTATTAGGCTACGGATGAAGGTTGCATGGGTCACTGGAACAGAAATGGGAATCGTGAAATGCACGGGAGTGAATCAGAGATGATGCTGGAGTGAGTCATTGGGGCCGGAGTGACAGTTTTCATAACTAGTGCAGTCTGTGGTGACCTGCGTGGTTAGTTACTCGCAGCAGTATGCTAATCATGAGGATGTCTAGAGCCGTGGGAAAGTTTACTCACGAGGCCTTAATGACACACGCCAGCTATGACTCACTGAGTTAAGGTCGTCTCTGTGACTGTTGGCGTCACGTAGTTAGGTAACTACTAACTACTTACCAGTTATCTTGTGTATACTTACATGTCAGCATTCAGCGTCAAAGACAGC
>JACEEZ010011053.1:145000-162500 GCA_016584305.1 Chionoecetes opilio
CCGGTGTCGTGTGGGCAAGTGTCTGTTTATGAGGGAATGTCTGTTTACTAACAAAGGTAAAGAAAACGGACGTTGAGGGGAATAATTACTAATATTGACTTGATCAACAAAGACATGTCCAGGCGTACTACGACAACAAACCCGTCTTTATTTATCACTAGCCGCAAAGCCGCCCTCCGGGCGGACTTTTTGGCTAGCTCCTGTGGAGGGCTATTGGTGGGCCTTCGGCCCACCAAACACGGACTCTCCAGATAGCCCCTTCTAACTTTCCTGAAATCATGGATGTAGAAATGTATGTATTCCCCCCACCCATTCACTCACCCATTACTCATCACCCCCCACCCATTCACTCACCCTTTACCCATCACCCCCACCCATTCACTCACCCATTACCCATCACCACACACCCATTCACTCACCCATTACCCATCACCCCCCACCCATTCACTCACCCATTACCCATCACCCCCCACCCATTCACTCGCCCATTACCCATCACCCCCCACCCATTTACTCACCCATTACCCATCACCACACACCCATTCACTCACCCATTACCCATCACCCCCCACCTATTCCCTCACCCATCACCCATCACCCCCAACCCATCACCCCCCACCCATTCACTCACCCATCACCCCACACCCATTACGCATCACCCCACCCATTCACTCACCCATTACCCATCACCCTACATCAAGGTTTCCTCAATTCTCGCAACCCACCTTTTTTCACAATTTTCGCTAATAGGCTGCTAAAAAAAAAAAAGTGATCAGATCATCTCATAAGTGGACTTAAAACCTTCCCCTGGTCGACCTGGTTCCAACACTGTGCCATATGATGGGATTGGGCCACAGGGGGCGGAACCTATACCCCCCCCCCCCCACACACACACTTTCGCTTATATTATTATAGATTAAAGGGGGAGGGGGGGCACAAAGTGAAACACTCGCCGACGTCGGCGAGAATTCCTATTGGCGACAGTTATAGGTATGGTTTTGGGCATATATGATATAAGAGGCATTCAATTTCGTACAGAAATGTCCTCTGAGCAGATGGGGGTATATACGGGTGGTTAAGACATTTCTGTACGAAATTGAATGCCTCGTATATCATATATGCTCAAAACCATACCTATAACTGTCGCCGATAGGAATTCTCGCCGACGTCGGCAAGTGTTCCACTTCGTGGGGGGGGGCCCCCCCCCCTCCCCCTTAATAATAAATAAAGACGGGTTTGTTGTCGTAGTACGCCTGGACATGCCTTTGTTGATCAAGTCAATATTAGTAATTATTCCCCTCAACGTCCGTTTTCTTTGCCTTTGTTAGTAAACAGACATTCCCTCATGAACAGACACTTGCCCACACGACACCGGCAAGGATCTTACCCCCTCCTCCTTTTCCTTCTTATTTTCCTCTTTATCTTCTTCCACTTCCTGTTCTATCTTTTCCACTTTCTCCTCCTCCTCCATCTGCTTCTCCTCCTCCTCCTCCTCCTCCTCCTCCTCCTCCTCCTCTTCCTCTTCCTCTTCCTCTTCCTCTTCCTCCTCCTCCTCCTCCTCCTCCTCCTCCTTTGACTGCTGCCTCCCAAGAAAGCGCCAGGCAAGGCTGCCGCACCACCCTTGAACTTCCACACTGAGCCTACACCAACACTACATTAGACCTCATGACACACACAGATAGCCCCGAGTTAACGGTTACCACTACTACTCTCGACTTGTGACGGGCTGTGGGTCAGTAAGGGTCCTGACAGTTAGTGACCACCATCGGGATTTAAGGTACCCGGGGTCACTGCTGCAGGGGGCATTAAAAGTGTACGGCGTCCTACATGGAAAGTACACAATCCGCAGTGGATTGAACGGAGCTGGGGCCTGATTGACTGCTGCCTCCCAAGAAAGCGCCAGGCAAGGCTGCCGCACCACCCTTGAACCTCCACACTGTGTTCCCACCATTACAAAACACACATAACATGACCCTACTATCAAGCACTAAACCTACCCCCACAAACAAAGTAGTAGTTAGCCATAGATTACTGCTTTCAACTTTCCTCACAAATTCCATGCAGTTTTTCCATACTGCATGGTATCACTTCATTTCCGGCCAGCTTCGGCTGGAGGGATGGGTGGGTGGGGAGGAGCCTTCTACTTTCCTATCCTTTCTCTCTTATTATCTAGTTAGTGTAGTATAGTTAAATCAAACAGCCATGTAAGGACCTAATGGTCTGTTGCTGTTTGTGTTTCCTTTGTATTCCTCCTCCTCCTCCTCCTCCTCCTCCTACTCCTCCTCCTCCTCCCCTCCTCCTCCTCCTCCTCCTCCTCCTCCACCTCCTCCGCCTCCTCCCACCATTACAAAACACACATAACATGACCAATCTATCAAGCACTAAACCTACCCCCACAAACTAGTAGTAGTTAGCCATAGATTACAGCTTTCAACTCTCCTCACAAATTCCATGCAGTTTTTCTATATTGCATGGTATCACTTCATTTCCGGCCAGCTTCGGCTGGAGGGATGGGTGGGTGGGGAGGAGCCTTCTACTTTCCTATCCTTTCTCTCTTATTATCTAGTTAGTGTAGTGTAGTTAAAGCAAACAGCCTTGTAAGGACCTATCGGTCTGTTGCTGTTTGTGTTTCCTTTGTAATCCTTTGTAATCCTCCTCCAAGGCTGGCGGTCGTTGCACTTTTCTCTCCTGAAAGATACACATCGATTGGTACTTTTCAACGCCATTTCCAGTGCGAGTGGGCAAGGCACCGGTTTTTTGTAGTAGGATCAAATTGACTCCCCGGTACTGCAGAGGAAGGCACGAAGGGGGGAGAGGGTATGGAGGTTCTAGCAGGGTGGGAAGGAGGTTTGCATGCAAGACTAGTTAGTGCACGTGAAAAGCAAGAAGCAGCAACGCCTGAGGGAATAATCACAGCTTGCATCCTGTCGGGGGTTTCATCAGGGGATCAACCTGCAGTGTTTTGTCATTGCTCTGCATAGACATAAAACTAATCAGACTTGACTAATCATAAATAAGGAAGTGTCCAAGAAGCGACAGGAGTGCATGGACGTGGATGAATGTGAAAACCCTGACGTCTTTCCATGCAGCATATTCGTGTTCTTTTGAAATAAGTACAGAGGGTGTGACAAGCCCCAGACCCAGCAAGACCTCCACTTCAAGCTACGATGACCTAATACTTTGTAATTGTAATACCATTAGTATTAGTAGTAGTGGTGGGGTTGGTGGTAGAAGAAGTAGGGGAAGGTTTGTAGAAGTAGTAGTTTGGGGAGGCGGTGGCAGAGTGGTTAGCACCTGCAAGGGGCGTGCTCGATGTGTCGAGTTCAATCCCCGAGGGGTGCCAGAATATTTCTGCAATCATCGAGTGACCAAAGATCACCCACATGTTGCATTCGACGGCGAGTGCATCGGAGGACACAGACGAACACCATGAGCCTTTAATCACAGGCGCCACTAACAAAAATCCCGCCTACGCCGCCACGGGCGAGGGCCAACCATCACAGCCCTCAAGTGAGCCTCCAGGGCCTACCATCCGAGCCCTGGAGGTTATACTGCCTACTGGCGCGATAGGCATAAAAAAGTAATAGTAGTAGTCGTCGTTATCTTCATCTCTCTCTCTCTCTCTCTCTCTCTCTCTCTCTCTCTCTCTCTCTCTCTCTCTCTCTCTCTCTCTCTCTCTCTCTCTCTCTCTCTCTCTCTCTCTCTCTCTCTCTCTCTCTCTCCGCTAATGCCTTCCCTGAAATAGTGATATTTTTCTTTTATTTTTTTAACATAATCCCAGGAGATGGAGGGAAGATGAGAGTGAGTAGATGAAGAAGGAACAGAGAGAGAGAGAGTAAAAAAAAAAGTAAAAAGCGAATATAGCAAAAAGAAGATATGAAGGAAGGAAACGAGGAAGAATACTCGTAGGAGGAGGGGAGTGGGACTGGCAGGAAGGAAAGAAAAATAGGAAGAGAAGAAGGAAAGACGAAGAAAGAGGAAGTGGGACGGAGATGAAGGAGGAGGAAGCGGGAAGGACGGGAAAGAGGAGGAGTAGGAGGTATCCCGTCTTTTCCATCGGCATATACATTTCCTTGCCTCGTGTCCATAGAAAGTAAGTTGGCGGACAGGTAGTTGCGGGTGACCGAGATTCCACGGCAGCAGAGACTCGTTGTGGCCCGTGCTCCTCAATCCCTTCCCTTCCCTTACCTTTCCTTCTCTTGTTTTTCTTTCCCTTCTATTCCCTCCCTTTCCTTTCACGTCTCCTTTCTCTTCACCTCTATCTCATTCTCTCATCCCCTGCAGTGCCTTTTCCATTTTCATTCCTCAGCTAGTCTTTGGTGTTCCATCTTTGTCCTTCCCCTTGCCTTCCTGCTTCTTGCCCTCCCTTTCTCTGCTCGTACTTCAACACTTTCTTTTCCGTTCTCCCTTTCTTTGTCCTACAATTTTCCTTCCCTTTTCCTTATATCTTTTTGCTTCCTTTTCCTTCCCTTTCCTGCTCTTCCTTTCTTTCGTTATCATGCCACGCACGCCCTTTTTCTTCAGCTTAAGAACATTAGGAAGCTACATGAGGCCGGGAGACCTACACGTGGTAATTTCCTATTACTTAACACTACCTACATCCACCTTTCATCCCCATCCATGAAATGGTATATTTTCTTTTTAATACTCCCTATTGACACCGCACTAACTACCTGATGATTGACTCTACTCCAATCATCTACAACCCTATTTGTGAACCAGTTTCTCCCTATCTCTTTTAAATTTACCTTTTTTTCAGTTTGAATCCGTTACTTCTTGTTCTACCCTGATTACTAACCGTAAGAACTTTTCCTACATCTCCTTTATTATATTCCTTTGTACCATTTAAATACTTCTATCAGATCACCCCTTACTCTACGCCTCTCTAGTTAGTGTTAAATCAATAGCATCAATCTCCACTCATAACTGAAGTTACGCATCCCCTGTATTTTTTTTGGTCATCCTTCTCTGCACTGATTCTAACAATACTATATCCATCCTGTAATACGGGGACCAAAACTGTACCGCATAGTCTAGGTAAGATCTGACTAGAGCCAAATAAAGCTTTAGAATAACCTCCGCACTTCTACTTTTAAGACTCCTGGCAATGAATCCTAACACCCTATTAGCTCGATTTCTAGCCTCAATACATTGCTGCGTAGGATGGAGGTCTGAGCTTACCCGCACGCCCAAATCCTTCTCACCTAATATTTTCAGTGATACATTGCGTATAGTGTACCTATTACGTAGTTTTTCTTTACCAACAATACCTACGCTACACTTGTCAATATTAAATTCCATCTGCCACCTGACTACCCACTCGTTTAACTTATTTTCTGCCATTCCATCCCTCTCCCCATCTCCTTTCTTTCCTCTCTCCATCCATTCATTCAATCTTCCCTTCCTCCTAAAATGCCTTTCCACAATAAGTTATCCTAACCCTCCCATTTCTCTATTCCACCCTATATCTCACCCCTCCTTTATCAGCCCCACTGTATATACCTCTCACAGTGTCTCCTCATAGATCTGCCCTTTTCCCAGCTCTTCCCCTCTTCTCCTTTTCCTCCATGTTAAACTTCCTATAGCATATAGTTTGTAGAACAGAGCAACATGACGCTCTTGTGATAACTTGAAGACGTAACCTGGTGAAGACTTACTGTTGACAGGGCGTTGAAATGCATATATGTAAATTGTGATCAGAAAGAAAAGTGTTGTTTTTCTTTTTGTTATGGTTACCGGAAGTAAAGAAGGGGACACACTCGAGAGCTAATCTGTGCTGCTTATTGTGTGCGTGCAGTCCTTACTCCATTGTGTAAGCCTAGCCCTCCGCCTCCCACCTGTTCCTTGCACCTCGCCCCTTGGCTCGCCTCAGTGCACACTAATTCGCGTAATTCGTCTCTTATCTTCATTTATTTTACATCACTCCACCACAGGCTCCTTTCTTCCTTCCTTCCCCTTCTTTCCTTCTTTCCTACACTCACAGTCGTCTAATTTATTATTCTTCCTCCGTCAAGGCAGAATTTTGGTCTGCGTTTCTCTGTGTTAGAATCTAGATGAAATGCCTTATGGGTTTTTTTCTTTCTTTCTTTTTCTTTTCACACATCAGGTGTCCCGTTGTCTCTCGTCGTTGCCATCCAGTTGTCAGTCTTCCTGTTATGCTGTTGGGTGTCTGAAGATGTCCTGGTACAGTCCCAGATTCTCCCCTTGAACGCGTTAATTACAGGTTCCCATCCCTTTCTGTATTTTATCTCAGGTACTAGTTTGGTCTCGTGTATACAAGAGGACCCGTTAGAGAGTCCATTCATTCCTGGCTTGTCTTTTGTAATTTTTCGATTTATTATCTAAGTAGAGAATAAATCTAGCTGAGAATAAAAGCCTGGAACAAAGAGTGAATAATATTTATCATTATTTGTGTTAGTCGAGTGTGGAATCTGGCGGTGATGACATGCAACTAAACCCTGAATTAAATTATAAATGTAGCCTCATACTATTATTTGTGACAAGGCTTCGCAGAATGATTGAAAACGTTAGCACAATATCTAATAACTATTTTTTTCTTTACAGGTGAGTTGATCGTGGTTGAAGTGCAGGTTGGAGGTAAGGTTCTTGTGATGGGTGTAGGAACGTCACGGCAGTCTTAGCAGGAGTCGAGATGGTTTCGTGTGGAAGGGCCTTGCTGACGCCCCTGTGTGACCCGTGCCCTTCACAGCTTACCCTCCCTCTACCCTTATCCCCCAAACTTCTTTTTTTTTCTCTCTCTCTCTCTCTCTCTCTCTCTCTCTCTCTCTCTCCTCTCTCTCTCTCTCTCTCTCTCTTCTCCGCTCTCTCGCTCTCGCTCCTCTCCTCTCTCTCTCTCTCTCTCTCTCTCGCTCTCTCTCTCTCGCTCTCTCTCGTCTCTCTCGTCTCTCTCTCCTCTCTTCTCTCTCTCTCTCTCTCTCTCTCTCTCTCTCTCTCTCTCTCTCTCTCTCTCTCTCTCTCTCTCTCTCTCTCCTCTCTCTCTCTCTCTCTCTCTCTCTCTCTCTCTCTCTCTCTCTCTCTCTCGTTTTCCTTTCTCCTTTAGATATCTCCTTCCTCCATCCCCTGTTAATTTTATCAGTACTCGTCCTCCTTCCTCCTATACCTTCCGCCCCTTCATTTATCCTGATCCTGCGAGAACCAGTATTGAGAAGGCCAGTGTGGGGTAGTCATTAGCGACTAGAACGCCCACTGCCCGTTATCTTAAGCTGTGGCTTGGGGGAGAAGCTGGCTTACGAGGCTGAAATGTTAACCTGTTCCATAGCGTCCCTCCTTTTCGAAGTCATATGAGGAAGTGGATTTACAAGCAGGTGGGACGTTATGAAGCTCTTATAGAATTCGTGTGTAGCGCAGATGCACTCAGCGACTCACACCATGAAGCATTTAATTGAAGAGCGCTTAACGCCTACATCGACGTTAATGGCGGGTACGGTATAGTGTACTTCCTCGGGATACACGACTCATTTCAAAGCGACTGAAAAGGGCACAGGGCGAGGGTAAGAGAGGTGAAGAGGGACAAAGACCGCCGCCGCGTTGGGACGAGAAGAAAGGTGAGGGTCAGCAGGTCACTCCCAGAAAGGTCAGTAGAGGTGAAGATTCTGACCTTATATGTAACGGAAGGTGGGAGTGGCGAAGGTCATCGTCTTCAAGGGGACGAGGCAAGGCCTCTGTGGTACGGGGTGTAGATGTCACCTGATAGATCATAAGTGACGCCAGGTGGGCGAGCTTGGGGGTGTTTCGGGAGGGGAGGGCGAAGAGCGAGGAGATGGGTGGAGTGCTGCTGCGTGGTGAGAGGGGGATGACCTGGGTGGAGGAGCCTGTGCAGTTTAGGTCAGTGGGTTAAGGTCGAGGTGGAGCAAGGTGTACTGAGAGAGAGAGAGAGAGAGAGAGAGAGAGAGAGAGAGAGAGAGAGAGAGAGAGAGAGAGAGAGAGAGAGAGAGAGAGAGAGAGGAGAGAGAGAGAGAGAGAGAGAGAGAGTTCTCTAGTTGAGGACATAAGAGGAAACAAATGACCAAGAATGATAAAGTAAATGTATAAAAGGAGAAGAAGCATGGTTGGGTAGAAAGTTGGACATAAAGAAAGAGGGGCGGAAGGAAAAAAAAGAGGAAAAGGGGGGAAGTGGTATGGGATACGGAATAAAGAGAGAAGGCAAGAGTAAAGGTGGTATTTACACGGGGACAATTTTGTTCTGTGAGCAGACGTATCTTGGATCATACGAAGATCCTCCCCCCAGAGTACCCAACTGAAGATCCTCTCCCCCAGCTGCGCTCATATGAAGATCCTCCCCCCTACATTCTAATATAAATAAACTACATAAGGATAAAATAATACAACATTATTCGGATTACCTTTATTATTACACTAAATATTGCAAGGAAATATGTGTAGGCCTACATAGGTTATTGAAAACACTTTACCTTTATCATTACAATAAAATTGCAAGGAAATATGAGTACATAGGTTATCAGAAGCGTTCCTGAAGAAACGAGCACGCCACATAAATTCTTGAAGGTAAGAATGCAAGAAGTCCCGCCTGCATCCTCGCATCATCTTGATATGCCCTTTATGTTTGTTCCAGTGCGATTATGGCCTGAGTGTGGACACAAGTTTGCGGATCACAAAATCGATTTAATGGTTCACTGTCTTGTGCGTGAAGCAAAGTCCTTGTAGAGTATTGTATGCCCTCCACTCATCACTGGATTATTGATCCTCGTTGCACTACTGCTTGTATTATAGGGAGAAGTGTGGCAGCATCCATTTTGTCCGCAATTTCCATGTATCCTGTTGCTGGCGAGGTGCTGGAATTGACCATTCCATGCACCCACATAGGAGTGTGAGGTCCTCTGCCCCGATGATGCTTTGGTTTGTGAGAAAAACACGCTTCATCGATATACACAACTGTTCCTGAACCACCAAGCTGCACTGGGTTAGCCTGAAGATATCTGCTGCACACTTCCCGGAAGAAAAAAAACTGTAGCAGTCGATAGTAGTCTTCTCATAAACAACAACTTGACGGCTTACCCTTGATTCACCAATACGTTCACTCCACATATATATTGCATGAATCCAGGTTTAAAGCGTCAATCTAGAGTTGCAAAAAAACGTTCCAGTCCTTATAGATGTTGTAGATTTATATTTGGCACAGTCTTTGGTCTGGCATTTCCCAGCATAGCCATCATACATGTTCTCCATCTCCCAAGTCTACAAAACAGGCCTGTTGATGTAGAGTCGTAGACAAAGGCTTGGCTTGCGCGTACAAGGCCAGTCAGTCTCGTAGCAGGCGTGGCATAAGCTTTGTTTTCGGCTCCCGCTGTTACTATAATAGTTGATTTGTTTGTTTGCTCTGTATGTTTATTATATTATTATATTATGTTTATACATTTATTAAAGTATATTTGTAAACAATTATTTTAAGAGATCGTATAAATCTAAGTATAAATAGATGTTCATTTATTTGTCCAGCATATTATTCCTTAATTTACTTGTTTTCACATATATTTAATTTTTAAAGAATTTTGGAACAAAATGCATTTACAATAAGTAATGATATTGGTTCTTTATATAACATACATCACAGAAAATGTCTTTCCTCAATGAGCAGAAATGGTGCTCACTGAGCAGTAATAGCTTCTGAGGAGTTCACCAAAATTTTGCTCACGGTAGCAGGGTTTCCATGAGCAAAATTCTCACTGAGCAGTGCTACTGAGTAAAATCGTCCCCGTGTAATAACGCCTTAAGGGGAACAGGGGATGGGGTTACGTCAAGTGTGGACAGGGATAAACACGAGAGCGGAGACGAGCAGTGAACAAAGCTTTGTTTACCACTTCATGTAAACGTTCTGACGCCGGGCTGCCTGAGTCTCGCGACCCCACAGTCACCCCTTCCACCCCTGCACCTCACCAGACATAGCGCCCCTACCTTCCCCTAACCTTACCAATCCATCATTCTATACCCACAGTGTCCTTAATCCTCCACACCCTTCCTTCCCTGCACTTAACATGGGTATAGCCACCCTGCCCTCTGCCTCTGATCCACCTCCCGACACCGCCCTGCCTCACCATGCCCTAGACAACCCTGCATTGCCTCCACCACACCACCACCCTCCCGAGCACCCCTTGTTTCGGCCTTATCCTATCCTTCACCCATGTCTCACCCTCACTGTGCCTCAACCATCACCCTGCCTCTCCCTCACTAGCTACATCCTTACTTTCACCATACCTTATCTCTCACCCCACCCCCTATTCCATCCTAACCCATCCTCACTCACCTTCCCTCCGCCGTCCCATTAACCGCCACCAACCCTTGCTCTACCCTTGCCAGTCCTTCCTCCCATCCCAACCCATACCTCACAGGCCAACCCTTCCATTCCTCCCTCACCCCCTGCAGCCCGGCTCACCACCCCTCTCACTCATCACCAACCCTTCCACCACCTCCCCGTTACCCAGCCAGCCTCCTCCCCCCCCATCCCTAATGCCATACCTAAATTTTTCATACCTAAATTTTATATGATCTCATATTCATTTCCCTTCCTTACTCTTTCACCTTTGGCCTCCATGAAAACCCCCTCCTCCCCCCTCGCGCAGCTCCAGTCATTACACCTCACCGTCACCTCCATCCATCCCAGACTGGCTGTTGGAGGGGGGGGGGATGGGAGTGGCCGTGGATGCTGATATCGCGGTAGTGGAGAGCCTGTCGCCCAGTCGTTCATAACGCGGGCACTGACCTCCTTTTTTTCTGGGTCTCTCAGTCTGAGCATCATAGCTAAACACGCCATTAAGACCAGTGTTTAGTGGCGCCCTGAGACGGTCAGGGGTGAGGGTGGCTCATTCACTTCAACCCCTCTTTATGATCATTACTGAAAGAGTGTTTGCAGAGCGCTACTTCCGGGGTGAGGTGAGCGAGCGACGAGAGGAGAAAGAGGAGGGGCAAGGTAAGATAGTGGAATGTATTGAAATTATTGTTCGTGTGGCTGCGGGGAGCGTGCTGGCTGTGACTGAGCCAATAGTTGGCAACACTGCTGCCGCCTGCCATCCCATCGCTGCTCCCTCTCCCCTTCTCCCTCTTTCCCAGTACTCTCCTCCTCCCTGTTCTCTACCTTCCCCCTTTATCTCCTCGGCCCGCATGTCTGGTGGCCTCCCGTCTCCACCGTCACCTTGCAACATAGTCTTACTTTCCTTTCGTCGCTGTGGAGTGTATAATGCGCTTGGTACTTGCCGTGACTGCTGCGCAGCGTGGAAGGTGCCTGCAGAGTTGCACGCTTGGCGTGGTAGCCGCCAGAAAAACTAGTTAGGTGCTCATAGCTGTCAGGTCCAAGCCTTCGGACATTCACTGCTCGCAAATAAACGTCTGCCTCTGACCGCGGACCCGTGATAAGTATGATCCATTGCACAAAGCTTGTGATCCTTCAAGGTCACTGAGGTGTGACTGGCCTTAGATCGGCGGCCGACGGGGAGCGCCAAATATGTAAGGCATGGTTGTATCCATGGCAATTGGTTTTGGTATCCATGGGCTTGGTAGCGACAGTGGTCGTGGTGAGTGACATTAGTTAGTGCTGTGGTGAGGTGGTGAAGGAAGAGAGTGAGGGTAGCGGCGGTAGAGTGCAGTGATGAGCGTTGATTGTAGTAACGGGGCGGGGCGGGCATGCTTGGAATGCGGGACACTTCCTCTGACGGGACGGCGCAAATGTTGAGGCTTTTGTATGTACTCTTTTTGATGCTTCGTGGATACTATAATAGTGACTACTTGCTTCCTGGGGTGTTAGTGGTAGGGCGTGTTGAGGGAAGACCTACACAAAGCCACACTAACGCGGCTGTCAAAGGACTTGACTTGAAGACATTTTTTCGTATAAAGACGGGATTATTTTGTGTGCGATTGAAAAGCAATCTTTAGAGTCGTGTAAGACAAGTGACGTGGCTCAACCTTCCCTCTTAAGTACAATATTTTCTTGAAGGTGAGAAAGGGATATAGGGTCAAGATTTAGGGGATTTGGAGTATTATGCAGATGAGGTAAGGGTAATACTTGCCCTACCTAAGGTTGGAAGGGGGAGGGGTAAGGGGGAGGAGGAGTCACCAAGAGTCAAGGTCAACACAGCGGTCTTGGAAAATGTTGTCATTCGTATTATTTGTGGGTTTCAGGGTGGTCAAGGGAACGTGTGTGTGTGTGTGTATGTATGTGTGTGTGTGTGTGCATGTATGTGTGTGTGTGTGCATGTATGTATGTGTGTGTGTGTGTGTGTGTGTGTGTGTGTGTGTGTGGTGTGTTTGGATGCTCGGTCGCTTCTAGGATGACCACTTGTATGTATATCAGTCAGAAACAATGCAGTATTGAAATTTATGAAAATCTGTATCAAACACTCATACCTATCCTTTCCTCAAATACCGTGTCTGGAGTATTTATTCGAACGTATGATGAATAAACAAATAGAGAAAAAATTGAATAACAATCATTTAAATTACTCACATTTATATTGCTCACATTAAAAAATCCTCACAATATATATATTATATATAGATTTATTTATAATATGATATACTGCATAAGAAGGAAAATTGCAAAAAAAAATAATACAGTTGGCATAAGTGGATTATTTTTACGAAAGCAGTTCTCAGATCCGAATATTTGAAGAGGATATAGGGCCATATATATTATATATATATATATATATATATATATATATATATATATATATATATATATATATATATATATATATATATACATACAGCGCAAACAACAGCAAGACATAAAACTCAATATCCCGCGAAAACATGGGGGTGCCCATGTCCCCGTCCTCGCCCCTCGTTCTCATGATTACACGGGACCCTCCCGGAATCTTCCCTCACCCTGGGCACCCACATGCCTTCCCGAGAGGTGCGAGCACTCGCCCGCCGTCACTCTGCATGCAGCCCCATATTCCATTGGCCTCGTCCTCGGGCCGAGCAGCGGGAGGATGTTAGGAAATAGTCACCGGTAGGCTTATCCTGCCGGAAGCAAATAATTCAAGTGGACGAAGCGTTAGTGTTTGCAGAAGGGACGGAAGCTACTTTATCATCCATTCTTCCCAAGCTAATCTATAATATACAGCCACTTACCCCGCCCTCACCCATACCTCGCTCACTCCCACAACTTACTTACACCTATTGCTTTAGCCATCAGCTCCGCCCACACCGCATTATTGCTTGCATCCACCACCTGCCCATGCACACCCACCCATTCGGGCCGCCCTGCTTATCCTCTGCCATTCCGGCCGCCTACCTAATTAGCGAGCGACGCCTGGCAGCCCTCACGGATCGGTGCCTTACAACTTGTGAATGACACACTATAAAGATAATATTTAGAAGGAAACCTACGTAGAAGTTATTAAGTATTTAGTAGGGAACTTGAACCGCGGGAAGTGAGCATAAGGAAAGCAAATAATGCATTGTTACGACGGTGAGTTACGATAACTTTACTGATTTACGACTAATTACATAAAGTTGTAGGGTGGCTTGTGTTGTCCTTGTGTGTCCTGAGATTCTATGCACCTTTTGTAAATTACATTTGATGAACATTGCATATTGTTATTACTATCACAAACACAACTTGTTCACCTTAACGATGGTGGAAATGAGAAAAATGTAAGGCGAAAAATCTGGGATTGCTGGAATGTGCTGTGGGTTCGGATGAAACACTGCTCGGGCTCACACTGCCTTGTTTGCTGTACCCAGGATTATCTACTGACACTGAAAAACTGTTGAAACAGTTATGCTACTTGTCATGCATCAACACCTCAGGTACACCAACAGTACTGTGTGTGTGTGTGTGTGTGTTACCCTCCCTGTTGTGGAGTGTGGGCTGCGGAACCTGCTGGGCCGCACCGCCGTGTTGGGATGCGAGTGAGGTGGCAGGAATCTTTATTGCAGCTGTTCCGAAGGAAACGCCGCCCCAAATATTCCTCTCGCGTCCTCTGCGGCAGTCACTGCTGCTGTTGCTCTTACTGCGGTCGCGTTCGCGGGCTTCGTTCACATGCCTTCCGGACTCTACGGCCGAGGCAGAGTGTGGGCAGCAGAGTTGTGTAAGGGTGGCAACCGATGGAGGGCGGGGCTGCGGACACGAGAGGGCGTGGGTGGAGACACCTCAGGTAAAGGCGGTGTCCACATGGCCTCCCCCCAACTGTGGAATAATACTAAACCTTATGAAATCAGGTGGCCAGCCCAGCACCGCCCACCTTAAATAAGAAAGCGTGATAAAAACTGGATCATTGCCTGCTTTACGAGTGCGGCGCGCGTGATAGCTCACAGATACCTGAGGGAGCACCACCACCCACGTATATCAGTAACAAGTAACTTGCTGCCGGAGCCGCCTGCCCCTTCATGGTTAATTAATTATGAGTCAAGGGTTGTTTGAACTAGTAATTATCATGGATAATATGTGCTTGAATATAGATGCTAATAATTATATTTCATTTATTTTGTTGGATCCTGAATACAGTATCGCATTAATTCAAGTTTATGACTACGAGGAAGGTTTTTTTCTCGAATAACGTAATGTCGCAGTCACCGGAGAGAGCATCATGGTTCTCTCTCTTTCTCTCTCTCTCTCTCTCTCTCTCTCTCTCTCGCTCTCTCTCTCTCTCTCTCTCTCTCTCTCTCTCTCTCTCTCTCTCTCTCTCTCTCTCTCTCTCTCTGTGGGTGTGGGTGTGGGTGGGTGGGTGGGGGGGTAAATCGGCACATATTTGTAAGTGTTATAGGAAATGCACTTCACGTGCTGTTTGGGAAGGGAAGGAAAGAAACAAAGTTACGAGATATTTCAGAGATATTAAAATCATACACAACCTTGCAAGAGGACGTGTTCATGATAATAAATGCATTGTGTGTGTGTGCGTGTGTGTAGTGACCATGCTATCTTACAGCTCCTTAACACCAGTAAGACGCCTTAATGGGCGAAGGACGAGCGAGTCCGTAGAAACCCGCCGCACGTGCGCACGTGCGGCGTCACCCGGAGTTTAACCTGTGTGACATTGCTAGGTGTGTGGTCTCAAACCACACACCAAATTTCAACTTAGTCGGTACAGCCGTTTCTCAGCTATAGCAAGATAACGTTGTCTGACACCCCTCACGCGGCACGCGCCACGCGCCATGCTGACCCCTCACGTGAGACAAAACATGTCAAGCACAAATAGGAATTGAATGGGGCTATCAGATGGCGAAGACCGCTTGTCAATCGGAAGCGGGATTCCAAAGATATAAGCTCCTGAAAAGCGTGACGGTCGGTCGGGTCGGGTCGGCCGCTTATCCCGGAAAAATCCGAGTGAGTGCGGACTTCGCGCTCGCTCGTAATGATATATTTAACTGATAAAAAAAACGTGTTGTATGTATTGCGTTATGTTATAGTTGTTTAGGCGTGAAACTTAAGTTAAGTGTGTGGCTGTGATCTCAGAATTGTGGTTTTCTGGGCATGTGTTGCGGTGCACGTGAATGTATGAACCTTACTTAGAGGATCATCCTAGTGAGTGTGTGCATTACGTATACGATTAACCCTGGCGCCGTGCTCATTAGCAAAGAGCAATAAAAAAAATTTGCAAGAACCCTCCTGATATGTATAAAAATAATTTACTAGGAAATAGACGTCCACACTAACGATGTGGAACGTGTCCAAGCTCGCACAGGCTAAAGTCAACTTTTTAAATACCCTCACCTTAAAATACTTCTATTACAACCTGACCTAACCCAACCTAACCTTCACCATCCCATTCTTTGAGTTTCTTTACTTTTTACAAAGAAAAGAAAAGTGCTAAATTGTTCCTGAAAAAAGTTCTAAAAAAAATGGTGTGGTGATGGCGGTGGTGGTGATGGTGGTTGTTGTGGTGGTGGTGTGGTGATGGTGGTGTAGTGGTTGTGGTGGTGGTGATGGTGGTGGTGTGGTGATGGTGGTGGTGTAGGTGGTGGTGGTGGTGGTGTGGTGGTGGTGGTGGTTTGGTGGTGGTGGTGTGGTGGTGGTGGTGATGGTGGTATGGTGGTGATGGTGGTATGGTGGTGGTGGTGGTGGTGGTGGTATTTCATAATTGTTATATGCGAATCAAGCTACAAGCTCCCTTCGCTCGCTTGGACAACTCCTCTCTGTACCCACGGCTGAAATGACATATTTAACACCTCACACACACCCTACCACGTATATAACACCACGCTAACCCTAAATAACACCTATAACGGCATTAGAAACACGAGTTATAGTGGTTATATGAGGCCTAACACAAGCAGCCTGTCTCCTCGGCTCTGACACTGTTATTGTGAGGACTACGAGTCGAAAACATTTTATTTCCACTACACTAATGCACTACTTTCGCCACTTTACTAATGTCGCCAGGCACAATATATTACGAATTTTAGCATAAATGCTAAAAACTCGCTTCGCTCGCTTGGACAATGAGTTAAGAGACGAAATATAACCTTTTGTGCCAAATTTCTTCCTTTACGCCTGTATACCCGTTGCCTACAAAAGTAGTCACAAGAAGAAGAAGAAGAAAAATTCGTGGAAACATTTTACAAGCCTATTATGACACCTGCTTTCGGCTGAAATAGGTGTCCAAGCTCGCTTCGCTCGCTTGGACAATAATAATATCTGAGTGGAATGTAACTCCACAATCTCCGGACGCACTCTACTTCCTATTTAACAGCGCCGTGATTATTATATGAAAAGTGGAGTGAGAGAGGTCCGCTTGCCCCTCCAAGATGTCGGTTATGGTTCCTTGGGGAGGTTATAGGCTGGAACTGGCAATCCCTTGGGTCCAGCATAGTTTCCTAAGCCCATCTCCTCCTTCCACCTCCTACTCCTCCTCCTCCACCATCTCCCCGCCTCGCCCTTCACTTACAATCCGTCCTACCGCCACTCACCCAGTCCCACCAGACCAGTCTGGACCCTGTGCTACTGCGTCGGTTGGTCCTAAAAATATCATGAATTTAAAGATTTTTGAGCCCAGAAACCAGTTCGACAGCCACTATCACCAGCCTCTCCCTCACCCAGCATTCACCACCACCACCCACCACTACTGATGCTGACTTACTGTGTGTGTGTGTGTGTGTGTGTGTGTGTATGTATGTATGTGTATGTGAGTGTGAGAGGGTGAGGTGGGGTGAGGTGAGGTGTGAGAGTGTGTGAGTGTGAGTGTGTTATTTCAAATCAACTCACGATATGGAAGTGGACGTGGAAGGAGGTGGAACGTAAGATAAGGGGGCCCATAGACGTTACCATTTGCAGTCAGTTTTCGTCCGAACGCTTGTATGCAATGACGTCCTTGGTGTAGAGGAAACCATCGTTGTCCACTACCGTTGTCTTTTTATTTGGTCAAAGTCTGGTCACTATGCAAGGATACGCGTCTGCTACTAGATTATGATCAATTAAAAGGACATCGATGGTGATACGATGGCGTCTTCTACACCAAGGAAGTTATTGCATGCAAGCGTTCGGACAAAAACTGACGGCAAATCGTATCGTCTATGGGGGCCC
>JACEEZ010011053.1:172500-197500 GCA_016584305.1 Chionoecetes opilio
GCACCCTTGATCAAGAGGGAATTGGGAGGGTAATAGTGATTTTTGAAAGGGACTGGAAGGTTTATAAACGTTATTGTCTTCTGTAGTGGAACATTAGTGAGGTATTTTGTGTGTGTGCGCTCAACGTGTTAGCAGCGTGCATGTTTCCCACGCTGCGCATTTGTATAACGTTATTGTGTTGATGTTAAGGAAAAAAAGAACCATTGTGACGGTCAGTGCACCTAATAACAAAATTTATGTTTTAAGATGAAATGCTAAATCAAATCTTGTGTTTACTTCCACCCGCAAGTGTGTGAACAAACACGGCCTGCGGAAAATTTATGTTTGATGGTAAACACCCTGAGTCTTCACCGCTCGCCGCAGGCTCCGGGCCCAGAGGAAACCTCACCCTGAGCCTCATGAAAGGATAGGCAGGGCTGTGTACCCACCTGGTGTTTGTGTTCTAATTGTTAGATCGAATGAGTTAACAGTTAGAGGACTTCTGCAAAATTATTCTCCGGTTGCTTCTGTATCAATACATTATAAACACATTACATGGCGGTATTGCTCTGTCAACGAGTTTAATTAAATATTGAAGAAGATTTTTGATGATTTTCCATCAACATTCAGTGTATGAAATTGAAGTAAACACCATCCATGTAATGAATCATCCTTAGATACTGCTTACACAAAACTTTAATGATTGGTAAGTATAAAAGAACTGTAGACTGTTTTTATTGTCTCGGATAAATGCTTTAAAAACAAGACACTAGGCAGCTTCAATCAGGATCATCCCATTACAGCTGTCCCGTAAGTGGAGACCTTTAAGTGTAAGTGTCCTTTTTCTTGTAAATAGTGGTGGGAGGAATTGGATTAAAGCGTTGGCGCCTCATTCTGTGGTTAGCCGGTTCGAATCCTTACTGCTCCCGAGGATTTTTCACTGACAAATTCGGGCTCCGGGTCTGGTTACTGTCCCCCTTGAGCAAGGGGATGGGTGTGTGTGTGGTGTGTGAGGAGGTCCCAGCATTACCCAAAGATCAGTAATAATGAGCTCCAAGCTCACTCCGGGAGGGTGAAACTGGTGATCGCGAGTCCAGCTCGCGTGGGCAGAACCGTGGGTGATTACACACACACACACACACACACACACACACACACACACACACACACACACACACACACACACACACACAGCACCACCACCACCACTACCGCCACAAAAGCTTGCTCACGTGATCCTACGACACGTGAGGTAGGGCAGGGGGTGTGGCCTAGAGGCGAGCGAGGGACACCTGCAAACTGCGAAACTTTAATGGAGTTATATGACATTCAGTAAACACCGCCGGGTGCCGCTCTGCCCTCAACTTGTGAAGCGCTTCATGAATACAGGTCAACACTTCTTCGGCTGTCAGGATGCGTGTGTGGCTGATGTGTGGGTTGTTAGCGCAGTCTGCGAGGTGCTGGTTCCCTGGAGTTCTCCGCGCCACAACAATCAGCACAGCAGGTTACAATTGTGTCAGACGAGGCTGCGTGCTGCCGGCCTTGGCTGCCACACAGTGCCTCTTCTTCCCAAGAGCCTCGGTGACGTAACCCGACTGTCTTCCTCACTCCTCAGTTCTCTCTCAGCCACGATGACGCACTAGCCATCCGCCTCCGCATGGTCGTGTGTACGTGTAAATGTCCATGCATGCATGTGTACGTACTCCAATGTTCATAGTAGGTATGGCGTATGTGCGTGAATGTTATGACTGTTCTTGAGTAATGAATCTTGAAATGTATTCGTGTATCACTTGGAGAAAAGGAAAAATAGGTATATAAGATATCACATGAAATGGAATACTGATGTTAAAGAAATCAGAGTTTAATTAAATTTTAGCTTGGTGGCGGTGTTTGGCGGATGAACGACTCTTAATTGACTTTTGGGCGGTTTGGCAACACTGCGAGGCATACGTGCACCCAAGAAGAAGAGGGGGCCAGGCCGTTCCGCTAAACCTCGTCTGCTTCCCACAAATCTTCGCTCCACACTCCTTGCACAGTCTCCCCATCCCCTTCCCCTCTCCCCAACCACCTCCTCTCCGCCCCTCCTGCCTCACTCCCTCCTGCTTCTGCCTCCTGCCCTCCTCTTTACGTCCATTACGCTCTCTCTACTTTGTGCCGGAGCCCACAGTGGCTCTGCTCCCGGGAAGTTAGGCTCGGCTCCTGACTCCCAAGAGCTTCTCCTTGAATTATCTCATCTTGTAGTTGAGACCCTTGCCTTTCTACCACGTGTGTACATGTGTGTGTGTGTGGAGGTTTTGCAAGTTTGCTTCTCATTCACTTGTTCGTCATTCATTTTCCTACAGGGAGGGAAGGGGCCATCATTTTGTAAACAGCGATGCTCTCGGTCCTGAACCTCCCTTTGCTTTTCTACAGCCTGATAATCTTCCCTTCCTCTTCCTATGGCTTTTAAATACCCCTTCCTCCTCCCATGACCTAAGAATATCCCCTTCTCGCTGCTACAACCCCAGCATAATCATCCCTTCCTTTTCTCATAGTTACAGAATCCCTCTGTTCCCCTCCCATGACCCCAGAACCCCACCATCTTCCTCCTACTGCCATAAAATGCCTCTGCCTCCCTCCCACAGCCCCCAGAATCATCCATCAACCCACCCCCCTTCCCCCCTCCACCTTAACCCTCCACTTGCCGGTGCTGCAGCATAGGTAATTATACGCACGTGTTCAATAAATCTACGGATTTCTTATGCATATTTCACTCGTGCCCTCGTAGACATCAAGTAGTACGTGTGTGTAGTCTACCTCCATTTCAAGAACCTCATTACACCCTAAATACATGAAACCAGACGAGTGGATTTGGTAAGGATGAGTTTTTCTTATTTTATTTTATTTTTGAACCTCAATGGTATATACATAATAATATTATGATGTGCAGAAAGTCAGTGGTGTTTACTTCATTCCCGAGTGTGAGGCAGCCTGTTGTGCTGGAAAAGGGGTGATTAGTCTGGTTTTGTTTTATGTAACGTGATGGCCATGGTGTGTTGTACGTATCTGCCGTTAATAAAACAAAATAGATTTCCTGGAAAGACTAGGGAAAGAGTTTTGTGGAAGGTTTACTGGAACTCTTGTTAGTTTACCTTTTGCTTTGTGTGCGATGCATATATAATCTTTGAATGTATTAATGGTAAATGCGAGCTCCAAGCACACATGGAAATAGTTGAAGGAAAGTTTTCGACTTTTCGTCCATATATATAATTTTTTTCTTATCATTTTTTATTACCTGCCCATTTATGAATGAATTATTTCACGCCACCCCAGGGTGTGTATAACCCACGTGTTGTGCATCCATAGCATGCCCCCACCACTGACTCTACTCTAATTTTATATACTTAAACCTCACATAATTATTTGCTAAGTCATGGAGGGTATTATTATTATTATTATTATTATTGTTGTTGTTGTTATTGCCATTTATATTATTGTTATTGTAATTGTTATTATTATCATTATTATTATTGGTGCTGTTATCATCATCATTGTGAGAAAGAAAATAAGTAGTAGCTGTAGGTGCGATGTTGGTGTTTCGAACTGGAGGTTTAAGAGAAGACACCTGCTTGTGTGATAATCTCGCTAGAACGAGTTCCTGGATTTTTCAGTCATGGTGGTCGTCTGTGGTTAGTGGTTACTGTTAGCACCTACGTTTCCTGTGTGCTGCGTCACGGAGCGATGAGTGCTGCTGGAGTTCCCTTAGTGCTTGATGGAGGTGATAGAGACTAGGGAAACATTGCAGGAAGGGAACTCGGATGCTCCATCACCACACGTACCTCACCTAACACCCACTTAAGGTTACACAAAGAACACACTTAAATTCATCCGACTTTCAACTTGAAGACCATGTGGAGTCCACTCTTAATTAAGTCCCCGTAAAGTCTTGGTGATACGGATTTCTGGTTAAATGATTAAATGACAGCATTGCATTTAACGGACCACTCATGGTATGAGAGTCGTGGTCATCATTATTGGAGGAAAGGTTTGTAGCAATATTCCTGAAACTTGATTTTCCTGCATTAGCGTGTTCCACTGGGTTATGTTCTCGATGATGACGGTGGTAGTAGTTGTAGTGGTGTAGAAGTAGTACCGTCTATAGTCGCCACTGCACTGATGTCGCCAGGCGCCATATATTACGAATTTTAGCATCACTACAGGTTTGTATGTGCCACTGAAGAGGCATGCGCAGTAGTTTGTATTATGTACCTGTCTTCAATAGCACATGCATGTCTGTAGTGATGCTAAAATTCGTAATATATGGCGCTTGGCGACTATAGTGTAATTGACGTTAGTAGTAGTTAACAGTAATAGTAGTAGTAGTAGTAGTAGTAGTGATGATGGTGGTATAGTAGTGGTAAAAATCAATGATAATCATTATTTATATTTGTGTAATTATTGATACTTATAGCAGTAGTGATAATTATAACTAGTAATAGTGATAATGCTAGTAATGATGATGTTAATGATAGTATAGTGTAACAATAACAATAATGATAATATACAGTATAAATGTTTCCCCACACAAAGGACCACCACAACAGTAATTAGAGCATATTGACAACGCTGGATATACTGTTGTCGGTGCCGCGATGGTGTGTGAGAGATATGTCATGAGTCCACTGTTACTATTGATATTGATTGTAGTAAAGAAGGAAGATAAATATATAAAAAAAACTAAATTACGAAGTATTTGTAGTTCTGTGTGTGTAGGAAGTAATGGAGGGGGTGCTAGGTTGTTTGATAAGTCTTGGATTGGGAATGTATGCAGAGGGACGAGTCGTGCATGCTTGTTATGAGGTGCGTGGTGGTGCTGGAACACTACCCTGGGGGCGCCCAGGGCCCTTGGGGAAGGGATATAGATGGTCATCGTCTCAAGAGAAGGAGGATGGATGTTATCGGTGTGTTCTTCGTTTAGTTCTCCACTCAGCAGGAGGCATGGAGGGAAGACATGGCTGCGAAGTATAGTGAAGATCAGGAAGTTGTAACGCGCTGCAGAAGGAGTGAGAGTGTGGGAGGCAGAGTGATGCGGCGGGGATAACGGGTGGGACTGGGAAGACAGCGTAATATAGCGAGCGAGTAGCGGTGGTGATGCCAGTTTGTGTGTTTGTAGGGTGTATCCGTTCTCGCCTGCACCCAACCTGTACTCCCAAGGGGCGATGCTGCTTCAGGATTCGGCGGGCGTGTGGCAAAACATGCCATGCCACACCTTTGTCGTCAGCGTCCAAAGATGTCTTGGTAAAGGGGGGGGATAATAGATATTATTGGGCTATATTGCAAATGGGAGCTGGCTAGAGACGATTGTGGTGGTGGTGGTGGTGGTAGTGAGCGATGCTAGCCTAGGCCCGAGCGAAGACTTGTGCCAAGGCTCGTCTCCAGCTAATCCCAACGGCCGCTCATGTATGGCGGCGGAAAATTTGGTCGGAAAACAAGGCGACCTCACACGACCGGAAAATTGCCCCCGGCGCCCTGCTATCACGGAAAGATTTGTCTTAGGCTCCCGAGTCGACACCGCTGCCGTTGACGGCACCCCGCCCGGACTGCCTCGTCCCTATCCGGGGTTATCCTACCTCCTTCGTGGCCAAGATCTCGGCTTTGTGCTGCTCCTCAGCCTTGTGTCGCTTCGCCCCGCCCACCTCCGCTATTATCGTGCTTCTGGTTCTGTTTCCTAACTCAGTTGGCGCGGAGGGAGGATTAGTTAACTTAGTTTGTTGGCTAGTCAGTATTATGAGGTGGTGCCATGGGAGGAGCTTCGTGGCACGGTGTGCATGGCTTCACCTTGGCGGCGAAGATTCATCTATTAGCCCAACCTTGTTACCCTCTCCTCGTATCATGTTCAGGGCGTCAGTAATGCAAGGTCGAACAGTTGTGCTGCTAACTTTTGAAGCGAGTGATGAACTTGACAACGTTCAATTTGACTTGAGAAAAGACAGTGCAGGCAAATTTGATCAGTACTAACGAAATCTATTGAAAGAAACAGCATCAACATGTTGGTGTAGACCCGCCCCAAACCTGACGTCTTAGGAATCATGAGAAGGCACCCACTTCAAGATTACAGCATACGCTTGTATGTACACGTGTATGTACACGTGATGGATGACCCCATCAGGCACTCTTCCTACACACACACACATACACACACACACACACACACACACACACCGTCTGGACGGCTGAGTTGGTCAGAGCGTCCGGCACCATTCTGTGGTCCGGCGCTCGATCCCCGCCCCCTCTTATCCCGGAGATTTTTCCATTTAGAAATTCGGGCGGTTACTCTCCTCCTTGAGCAACGGATGTGAGTGTGTGGTGTGTGAGGTCCCAGCATTACCCAAAGATCGGTAATAATGAGCTCCAAGCTCGCACCGGGAGGGTGAAACTGGCGATCGCGAGTCTGGCTCGAGTCACGAGTGGACAAGACCATGGGTGAATGACACTGTCACACAAACACACACACACACATATATATATATATATATATATATATATATATATATATATATATATATATATATATATATATATATAAGTATATAATATACAAGTTAAAATAAAAGACTGAAATAAGCAAAGTCAGAGAAGGAAGCTGGTCTCGCCCTTGTCCTGCGGCGCCACGTAAGGTCTTGAGGAAAACTTGGTGTCACGTGATTTTCCGCCTTGCTAATGAATTTGTCTCGGGTGACCCGGAGGCGGGATGGATGTGACGGCACCATTAAGTTCTCCGACTTTGATGTCTGGTTGCCCCGTCCTCCTCACCCGCAAGAATTGAATCTCAACCATTATCTCGGCACTCGGCCCACCAGGGACGGGTGGAGGCAACACTCCGCTCGCTTGGGGTTGTTTACGAACTTCTGGACTGACACTACATCCACAAATATTCCCGAGTGATTTTAACGCTGCCCTTAGGACGGCAAATTTATCCATATTGTTAAATACCAATCGGCAACAATAGGACGAAGAGGTACAGAGTCTTTGTGTACTTTGGGAAGACCGTAGAGAACGGAAGGGGAGGAACCTGTAGGCTTTAGTGACTGAACCAGTGTTGATGAAAGTCCCAAGTGATGGGTAACTTGTCCCAGTTGCCAAACGGAATACAATGGAAACACTATCAAAGCTTTCAAGGTTCGTGTGGACGAGCACATGGGTCTGTCGAGCAGGACTCACGGTCCAAGACTTAACCCTCCCTTCTCTGCTGTACGGAAGCATGCTAGGTATAGTGGTACGTCACAAAATTTTGCTCACGTATTAATTGTTGATCACTGTAACTGTAATAATGTACGTACTCTAGGTCATTATACATTAAGTATATATATATATATATATATATATAAAATATATATATATATATATATATATATATATATATATATATATATATATATATAATAAATAAATAAATATATATATTTAGTATATATATATTTAGTCATAGACCACTGTATACCTGGACTGCGCACGGAATATCGGCCTGTTGCACATGGGCCTGAACTTGCCCTGAAGTCGGAGGGCCGCTCGGATTTATTTATATATATATATATATATATATATACGCATCATATAGACTGGTTTATCAGTATATATGATATACTGTAATCTTCGTAAATGTTTGTTCTATAGTATTATCAAATAAAAAACCGTAAAACACAGTAAAGAAATGCCATTACGAGACTATGAAGAAATATGCATGAACTTAATAATCACTTAACTCTTCGCCATTTAAAACTTTGCGAGTCAACTTTTATCATGAAGGGTATCAATAGAAGCGCAATTTTATTAGCTTTCCATTGCTATATTTCGTTATCTGATAATTTAATTAGAACCATGCATAAATTAGCGTTAAATAAATAAATAAAATCATCAATCGGGTAATTTTCCCGATTGATGAGGTTATTTATTTAGTTAACGCTAATTTATACATGGTGCTAATTCATTTATCAGAAAACGAAATATATAAGTAAATAAATAACATCATCAATCGGGAAAATTACCCGATTGATGATTTTATTTATTTATTTAACGCTAATTTATGCATGGTTCTAATTCATTTATCAGATAACGAATTATAGCAATGGAAAGCTAATAATATTGCGCTTCTATTGATACCCTTCATGATAAAAGTTGACTCGCAAAGTTTTAAATGGCGAAGAGTTAAGTGAATATCAAGTTCATGCATATTTCTTCATAGTCTTGTAATGGCATTTCTTTAGCGTGTTTTACTGTTTTTTATTTGATAATATTATAGAACAAACATTTACGAAGATTACAGTATATCATATATACTGATAAACCAGTCTATATGATAGTCCATAGACCACTATATCTCTTTGTCGGGCGCCCCGCAGGCCCCTATGCAGCCCCGCAATTCAAAACGTCGCGTGTGCAGTCCAGGTATAGTGGTCTGTGATTTAGTATATAATTATATATATTAGTATATATATATATATATATATATATATATATTTATATATATATATATATATATTTAGTATATATATATATATATATTTAGTATATATATATATATATATATTTAGTATATATATATATATATATATTTAGTATATATATATATATATTAGTATATATATATATATATATATATATATATATATATATATATATATATATATATATATATATATATATTATATATATATATATTAGTGTTGGATCGAATAACCGCAACCGCACAAAAATTCACAACCGCCACCGCATTTCTAGAAGTCTTCACAACCGCAACCGCCGTTCCATAAGTGCGGTTGCGGTTGTGAAGGCTTATGGCGTTTTCTGCGGGGGATTTTTGGATGCAATCGGAAAATTTTCGGTTGCAAACGGTCACAACAACAACAACAAATGATTGCGGGTCGGGCCAATCATCTTCCCTGGATGGTTGAACAGGGATCGAAATTTGAGCAACCGAAAATTTTTCGGTTGCAATCAGGATCCCCGCAGAAAACGCCTTTAGTATAGATAGTATGCACGTGACGTCATGATCAAGTGATAAACAATAACAAAGCGACTCTGGTCGTGAGGTTGGCCAAGGACCCGGGGAAAAAGTTTACTTCCATAGTAATTTATCCCCTACCAAATACATTTATGGTAACACTATGCATAATATAGTTTTAATTTATTTGACCTATTCTTTCATAATAGCTATATAAGTTTAGAATATACTTAATTATTGACAGTACATATAATTTTCCGCTGTTTTTGTGTTGCAAAACTTGTGTTCAACATAAGGTATTTAATATATGATATGTACCAAGTGTGGCTAAATAACTACACTATAACGTAATATTCCAGTTAATAATTACGATTTGTTCATAGTATATGATAACCGCAACCGCAACTACGGTTGTCATAAGTCTGATAACCACAACCGCAACCGCAACCGTGGTTGTAGAAAATGTGACAACCGCAAATACAACCGCAACCGCGGTTGTGAATAACCGACCACTCGATCCATCACTAATATATATATATATATATGAATTATATTGCAAGTATATATGAATATATATTGTTAATATATATGAATATATATAATAGATATATATGAATATACATTATAAATATATATGAATATAAATTAAATATATATGAATATACTTTATAAATATATATGAATATACATTTTATATATATATATATATTATATATATATATATATATATATATATATATATATATATATATATATATATATATATATATGAATATTTTACATAGTATATAATATATTTAAATATATGAATATATATTATAAATTTATATGAATATAATGTATTAGAAGATCGATCCTATGGAAGTGAGACAGAATCGTCGGCTAACCGCGGCCTAACCAGTAAATAGGCGGCCTAACCAGTAACCTGACCCAGACACAGAAAAGGGTCAGGTTGCCAGGTACGCTACAAAGAGTTACCACTCACCACCAGTACGTACATATATATAAAAAATTTATATGAATATATTATATAAATTTATAAATATATATTAGTATATATGAAAGTGTATTATATATATATATATTATATACTAGCCGCAAAGCCGCCCTCCTACGGACTTTTTGGCTAGCTCCTGCGGAGGGTTATTGGTGGGCCTTCGGCCTAACCATCTGTGTTTGGTGGGCCTTCGGCCCACCAAACACAGACTCTCTAGATAGCCCCTTCTAACTTTACTGAAATCATGGATGTAAAAATGTATGTATTAACGCCAACCCATTCACATCACCCATTACCCATCACCCCCCACCCACTCACTCACCCATTACCCATCACCACACCCATTCATCACCCATTACCCATCACCCCCACCTATTCCCTCACCCATCACCCATTACCCCCACCCATTCACTCACCCATTACCCATCACCCTCCACCCATTCACTCACCCATTACCCATCAACACACCCATTCACTCACCCATTACCCATCACCCCCCACCTATTCCCTCACCCATCACCCCCCACCCATTCACTCACCCATCACCCCACACCCATTACCCATCACCCCACCCATTCACTCACCCATTACCCATCACTCTACATCAAGGTTTCCTCAATTCTCGCAACCCACTTTTTTTCACAATTCTCGCTAATAGGCTACTGAAAAAAAGAAGTGATCGGATCATCTCATAAGTGTGCTTAAAACCTTCCCCTGGTCAAGCCGGTTCCAAAACTGTGCCATATGAGGGGATTCCGCCTCGGGGGGCGAAACCTATACCCCCCCCCCCACACACACACACTGACAGACAGACACACTTTCGCTTATATTATATATATATATAATATATATATATATATATATATATATATATATATATATATATATATATATATATATATATATATATAGTACTAGCCGCAAAGCCGCCCTCCGGGCGGACTTTTTGGCTAGCTCCTGCGGAGGGCTACTGGTGGGCCTTAGGCCCACCAAACACAGACTCTCCAGATAGCCCCTTCTAACTTTCCTGAAATCATGGATGTAGAAATGTATGTATTAACGCCAACCCATTCACACACCTATTCACTCACCCATTACCCATCATCCCACCATCACCCTACATCAAGGTTTCCTCAATTCTCGCAACCCACTTTTTTTTTCCACAATTCTCGCTAATAGGCTGCTAAAAAAAAAAAGGAAAAGTGATCGGATCATCCCCAAAATGGCCTTAAAACCTTCCCCCTGGTCAACCTGGTTCCAAAACTGTGCCATATGATGGGATTGCGCCACGGGGGGCGGAACCTATAGCACACACACACACACACACACACACACACACACACACACACACACAGACATACACACACTTTCGCTTATATTAATATAGATATATATATAATGAAACTCATGCCCGTTATATTTCTGCCTGTAATCATGCTAAATCTTTTATTCAACTTACCAAAACTTCTTATTCCATAGTAAAATGTCAAAATCTTTCTGAATCAAACTACTCTCGAAACTTCTGGCACCTAGCTAATAACATCTCTATTTTTCACAATTTTCGTTCTTCATCTTTCCCTCCTATGCTTCACCCAGATGGCTCCACAGCTGTCTCATCTATTTCGAAAGGTGAACTCTTTGCTGAAAATTCCACTCTGGTTGATGAAGGGCTTGTTCCTTCTTCTCCTCCACCCTCTGACTATATTATGCCTGTTATTAAGATCCTTCGTAATTATGTACTCTTTGCCCTTTCTGGCCTAGATCCTCGGAAGGCTTACTGTCCTGACGGAGTCCTTCCTATTTTTCTCAAAGACTGAGCTTCTGTGCTTCTGTGCTTGCACCTTGCCTGGTCAAACTTTTCCGTCTTTGTCTATTTACTTCCACCTTTCTTTCTTGTTGGAAGTTTGCTCACATCCAACCTGTTCCTGAGAAGGGTGACCGTTCTAATCCTTCAAACGACCGTCCTATAGCTTTGATTTCCTGCTTTTCTAAATATTTTGAATCTATACCTAATATGAAGTTTCTTAAGCATCTATCTGCTCACAATCTTCAATCTGATCGTCAATACGGTTTCCGTAAAGGATGATCTAGCTTTCCTAACTGAATCTTGGTCATCCTCCTTTAGGGGTTGAATCTTGGTCATCCTCCTTTAGGGGTTTCGGTGAAACTTGCTGTTGCCCTTGACATATCGAAAGCTTTTGATAGAGTTTGGCACAAATCTTTAATTTCCCAACTACCCTCATTCGGTTTCTATCGTTGTCTCTGCACCTTCATCTTAAAGTAATCGTCCAGACCATTTCATCATTCCTGATTTAATGCAATAAAATTGTAGCCATTAGCGAGTATATCAACAATATGTTGTCACTTTTTGCATCCAGTCAGCCGTTTTTAAATAATCCGCAATCAAAATCTGCAAATTCCCCGAGCTCTCAAAAAGCTCCTCAAGGCTTGCAGACGATGCGCCACGGCTCGGTGACGTCACAGCAGGAAGCCTCCTCTCCCTGCGCTGACCCAGAAGCACGTAAACACAAGAGATAAATATATAGTACTTGAAGATTTTTGGGTGTTTCTGATACATTTTTTTTGCGATATGCCACATGTATACATCCTTTATGGGTGCAGCAAGACAGTTGTGCATTCCAGAGAAGTTTGCACACGTTTCCAACTGATACGACGACGTTAAATCTGTGGAAGAGATTTGTGCGGCGGACACATCACCCCCCACCCACCCACACATTCCGTAGCCACACACAATAGCGTAGCCTTGTATGGCAGTCTGCAACACAAACCAGTCAACAACACGATCCCTTGCCTGTCATGTCATACTGTCTGCATCACACCCCACCCACCCACACATTCCGTAGCCACCACCCACCCACACATTCCGTAGCCACACACCATAGCGTAGCCTTGTATGGCAGTCTGCAACACAAACCAGTCAACAACACTCCCTTGCCTGTCATGTCACACTGTCTACATCACCCCCCACCCACCCACACATTCCGTAGCCACACACCATAGCGTAGCCATGTATGGCAGTCTGCAACACAAACCAGTAAACAACACTAGCTCCCTTGCCTGTCATGTCACACTGTCTACATCAACCCCCACCCACCCACACATTCCGTAGCCACACACCATAGCGTAGCCTTGTATGGCAGTCTGCAACACAAACCAGTCAACAACACTCTTGCCTGTCATGTCACACTGTCTACATCACCCCCCACCCACCCACACATTCCGTAGCCACACACCATAGCGTAGCGTAGCCCATCACAATCTGAGGTTCGTTTTCTTCATTTACGCGAGCAGCGTCATTTATTTCTGTCTCAGATTGAGCATCGTACTGTAGATCTGTCACAGCGACAGATTCACTGTCTGACACCGAAGTACAATCGCTCATCATCACATTTGCCGACAGGTGTCACAGGCAGACGACTGCTGTTTACATTCTCCGCTCCTGGTGTAACGTCATCAATAATATTCGTAGCCTTGTTGGAGGGAAGAACAAAAATTCGCGCGCTTTTTACAAAAATCGTATTTTTTACGGAAATAAGGCCTGGAAATCAATTATTTTTGGTGGATTAGGTGTTTTGAATGTATTCAACATAATAAGGCAAACAAAAAAAAGGGTTTGGACGATTACTTTAAGTTTCCTTTCAAACCGTTCTATTGCAGCTACTGTAGACAGTCATTGTTCTTCTCCTAAGTCTATCAATAGTGGTGTTCTTCAGGGTTCGGTCCTATCGCCCACTTTTTCTATTATTTATTAATGATTTTCTAAGTCTAATTCAAAGCCCTATCCACTCCTACGCTGATGATTTTACCCTGCATTTTTCATCGTCGCTCATTATAGACGTCCAACTCAACAAGAACTAAGTGATTCACGGAGAGATACCACAGAGCGCCTAACTTCAGATTTTTCTTTAATTTCTGATTGGGGCAAAGCAAACCTTGTTTTGTTCAATGCCTCATAAACCCAATATCTTAACCTATCTACTCGACAAAATCTACCAGATAACTATCCCCTCTTCTGACACTCAACTGTCCCCCTCTTCTACAATGAACATTCTTTGACTATTCTTTACTAAAAATCTGACCTGGAAATCTCACATCTCATTTCTTGCTAAAACAGCTTCTAAGAAGTTAGGTGTCCTGTAGTGTCTGCGTCCATTTTTTTCTCCCTCCCAGTTGTTTACTCTGTACAGTGATCTTATCCGCCCATGTTTGGAGTATGTCTCACATGTTTGGGGGGAATCCACTCATACAGCTCTCCTAAACAGGGTTGAGTCAAAAGCTTTTTTGTCTCATCAACTCCCTACCTCTGACTGACTGTCTTCAATCTTTAAATCACCGCCGTAATGTTGCTTCTCTTGCTATCTTCTACCATTATGTTCATGCTCACTGCTCTTCTGAACGTGATAACTGCATGCCTCCCCCCCTCCCGCGGCATCGCTGCACAAGACTTTCTACTCATTCTCATCCCTTATTTATCCATCTTCCTAATGCAAGAGTTACTCAGTATCTATACACTTTCATCCTTTTCACTGGTGAACTCTGGAACACTCTTCCTGTTCCTATTTTTCCACCTTCCTACGACTTAAATTTTTCCAAGAGAGAAGTGACAAGACACCTCCCGATCTAAATTGGCTCACCCTCATTTCTTTATTCTCCTCTACCTTCTTTTTTTGTTGCCTCTTTTTTTTCTTTTTTTGCCGTTGGCCAGTCCTTTGTGAAAAAACCCAATATATCTCTCTCTCTCTCTCTCTCTCTCTCTCTCTCTCTCTCTCTCTCTCTCTCTCTCTCTCTCTCTCTCTCTCTCTCTCCTCTCTCTCTCTCTCTCTCTCTCTCTCTCTCTCTCTCTCTCTCTCTCTCTCTCTCTCTCTCTCTCTCTCTCTCTCTCTCTCTCTCTCTCTCTCTCTCTCTCTCTCCTCTCTCTCTCTCTCTCTCTCTCTCTCTCTCTCTCTCTCTCTCTCTCTCTCTCTCTCTCTCTCTCTCTCTCTCTCTCTCTCTCTCTCTCTCTCTCTCTCTCCTCTCTCTCTCCTCTCTCTCTCTCTCTCTCCTCTCTCTCTCTCTCTCTTATATATATATATTATATATATATATATTCATCGTCAATAGAAAGACCTCACAAGACGTTACTGGCGTGTGATTGATAGTAATTTTCCAGCAGTGTGGCGGCGGTGACGCAGCCCTGGTTGAGTGTCGGGTCGGTGGGTTAGAAGGGTCGCGGTAATGGCCCGGGGCTTGGGCGGAGACTGGCCTGAAGGTAATAGTCCAGGTGCCCTTGCCCCCATGGCGCCTTTCCCACCCCCTTTCCCTACGCGCGCGCGCGCACACACACACACACACACACACACACACACACACACACACACACACACACACACACACACACACACACACACACACACACACACTGACATAGAAAATCAAAGTAATTGCAGGTAGACACGAGGGGAAAGCCACTTCACGGCGGCGGGAATGTTTGTGGGAAGCTGCTCCACCTCAAGTCCTTGAGAAATTACCATTGACTAAGTCCTCGCAGCCCACCCAGTATGTGCGTTGATCTGGATCTCCGGTGAAGGGTGTGCGGTGGCAATGATATGTAATCGGATTGCTAACAACCCGACCTATCAACCTGCAAGTCATGCAGCGGGTCTTGACTGCGGGTGTTGTGTACTGTTTAGTAACGTCACGACAACGTCTTGACACTGTTAAATTGAGACAATCCCGTTGGTCGATTTCAAATTAATTCAGACTAATGTAGCTTGTTATCGCTCACCGTTCCTAACGTTTCGTTGTTTTTCAGTACCACAGTAGAGACTTCTCCTTATATAGTACCAGTCATAGACCACTATATACCGTATACAGATATACAGTGGTCTATGTACCAGTATACGTCTTGCCGGTGCTTCACGTCATTTACTACACCCCCCCCCCCCCCCCCCCACACACGCACGCACGCACGCACGCACGCACACACTTTTTCCTGTCTTACCTGACAGTGATGATTATGACAAGCGGTGATGAGTGGGCTGAGCGCCCGTGATCGGGGGAGGATAACCCATGTCATCTAGGCGGAAGGTGACACAGTGTCCTTTGAGGTGGGAGTGCGGAACTGTGTCGTTTTGGGTAGTAGGCGCGGAACTGTGTCGTCTTGGGTAGTAGGCGCGGGGCTGCGTTGCGTCGACATTGGGGCATGGCGTGTTTTCGTAGGGGTGTCGTGGGTAAGAATGGGTAGCCTGAACCATGGAGCTTGTGTGTCGTGGGTATTGTGTGTGTGTGTGGGAGTGGGAGTGAGTGAGTGAGTGAGTTTTGGTGTGAGTGGGTTTGTGTGTGTGTGTGTGTGTGTGTCGTGGGTATTGTGTCTGTGTGTGTGTGTGTCGTGGGTATTGCGTGTGTGTGTGTAGTGTGTGTGTGTGTGTGTGTGTGTGTGTGTGTGTGTGTGTGTGTGTGTGTGTGTGTGTGTGTGTGTGTGTGTGTAATTCATCAATGGTTTCGGTCGAGCGCTGGACTCACGCTCACCACCTGTTACCTTACCGGAAAGAGCTTAAAGCTCATGAAAACCAATCAAAGGGTAAGGCTTTTACTACCTCACACACCACACATCCCATTCCCTTGCTCAAGAGGAACAGTAACTTTTTTTTTTTTTTTACGTTGAAGCCTACAGCGTCTGTAGGCTATTTTTTTATTTTTTTTTTCAATCTGGAGTTTGATGATGGTTGGTCCTCCGCCCGTTGGTGGCGCAGGCTGGATTTTTACAGTGACACCTGTGGTGTTATAGCTGAAGGGCCGTTTTCTGTGACGATCTACCCTCAGTTTTTAGGCACACGCTCCCACCTATTGCCCCTCCGACACACTTAAAGTCGAAGTCGAAGGAACAAGAATGCAGCATGCGGGTTGCTTCGGCCACTCGACGATGTATTTACAGTTGCTCCTTGGTGGGACTTTAACTCGGGATCTTGTGCTCACCTCCCAGGCTGTGGTCGACTACGTTAATGATGGCCGAAAGAGTTGTGTCCCCGGAAGGATTCCGGGACATCGAGCTCACCACTCCAAGACGCTAACCACTCGGCCACCGCCTCCCCAAACTGGGGAGGCGGTGACCGACCGAACTGACAAACTGCCCGTTCTGTAGTGAAAAACCCCAGCAGCCGTGAGCGGGACGCGGAACAAAGTAGCACGCCAATAGGATATTGCACTAAGTATTAAGATCCCGTTGTAAATGCCCATGAATCTCGGTCAGATAAGAAATTTGCGGACAGGAGGTTTGTAGCGACCAATAATTTATATTATGAGTGTTGCTATGTTGAATATTGGGTTCTTACTAACAAAAATAAATTTTTGATTTCTCACGGGCCACGGTCTTCTTCGGAAGGTATATTATTCAAAATACCGTGTACAAATGTATGTAACTCTGTAGCTTTCATCATGTTTTTTTTGTTCAAGAAACAGAACGCGTTGCCATCATTCGGATAGTTTATCGTCTTTAGGCATGCATGAAGGTAATATCTCCACTCAAATCTTTTTTAATGCTTCCTTAGAAATCACCTGTTAGATAGGAGTTAAACATACATTTGTGCACTGTATTTTGAATAATATACCTTCCTAACAAGGTCGTGAGTATATCAAAACATTTAGTTTTGTTAGTGAAAACCTGATATTCAACATATAACAACACTCAGATTTAGCTCGTTTGGGCTGGAATAATATCAATTATTAGTCGCTAGAAAACAGGGCTTTGAAACGGAGGGAACGAAAACGAAAACCGAAACGAACGAAATTATGCTCGGAACAAAATACGCTTCGACAAAGCCACGACAATGTCCAGAGAAATGTCAGCCACGACTTTTGAGTGCGTGGGTTGGGTTAAAAACTCGGCAAGCTTGCCGAGTTCTGAACCCTCGCGCTTAAAAGGCTGACCCCTTTCTCTGGACATTGTCGTGGCTTTGTCTGCATGTTCGTAGTTGCTTCGTATCGGCTTCCAGCTATGTCTGCATGTTCGTACTTGCTTCGTATCGGGTTCCAGCTATGTCTGCATGTTCGTACTTGCTTCGTATCGGGTTCCAGCTATGTCTGCATGTTCGTACTTGCTTCGTATCGGCTTCCAGCTACTTCGAACGGGGATCGTGATGTTTCGTACTGATATCTTCTACAAAAACCGTTGCGAGATACGCGTAGCCCTCTCGAAATCCCATGAAACCCGTACGACATACACGAAAGCTGTACGAGACTGGAAAGAGTTCCCTCATATTTTTTAAAGTGTGACAAGACTTGGGCTCGATATGGAAACGAAGGACATCGACATCCACTCGAACACCCTTGAAATAGGCACGTACTACTCAAACGGTGTGCACGATATGCCACGAAATGCGCTTGACTTGGCAACGCTGCTCAAAGACACGGCAAGGCTGTGCCCCCACGCTGCCAATAAATACATACGCCCAAGGCGACACGTGCTTGATCACTTGCTTGCATTCCATCGTGCTGCGCCTCGGCCACCTCCAAGATATACCCATATACATAGGTGGGCGCGATAACGAAAAAATTTATCACTATAACCGATAAATTGATCACGATAACCTTATCGGCGATAACCGATAATCGATAACTGGCGATAAATGTATCGCCCGATAAGGCGATAACCGATAAATCGGTAAATCCAAAATTCCGATACTAGCGATAAAGATATTGATATTTTAAATAAAAAATCTTAAATGCTATCAGTAAACTTTTAGAAAACTCTTCATTTACCTTTGGCACACTAATATCTTCTAAATCCAATGTTTATCCAGTCTCTTCACTAATGAAAAGTACTGTTTTGAAGTAAAATAACTACATTTGAAAGTTTAAACTACTAAAAATGTCTTTTGCACAGCCACAGTCTAGACCAGGTTCTGCAGCATGTTCCCTTCATAAACATGATAAACTATTTCTGCCTCCAAGGCACGTGCGGCTCTTCCCTGTGCTAAACTGGAACCAAAAATTAAATTTATCGATTATCGCTAGTTTGGAACCAAAAGTATCGGCGATACCGATGAATCGATAACGCGGGAATTATTTTTATCGGATAACCGATAACCCGATATCGTTATCGCGATAAATTATCGCGATAACGCCCACCTATGCACATATATACCACCCATACCACCATTATATACTCCGCACGTTTTTTTTTTCGTTTTTCTAGGCAAGGCGTGATTTCCTGAGGGCGTCGTACATAGAACGTATTAGCTTCGTACAGCTATGTGTAGCTATCATGCCATTTCGTACGGGTATCGTGCTCCCGAAATGACCGTTATTTCTAAAATGTACGCAACTTACTCGGCGGATTTCGTAGGGCCTTTATGGATATGGCTAGAAGCATCGTAAGGGTTACGTATGGCTACGTACAGGCTACGTGGCAGTTACGTACGGACATGTCATTTTGCCGAAATCTGCAGACTTTTCGGCTTCTCGCGTCTCGGGACATGTCGGGATGGGACATGTCGGGATCAATGTCGTGAATGTGTGACGCCCGCTTAAATTTGTGGTAAAATAAAGATGGGGGCATACGCTATGCTCCGCGTGGCCTCGGTGCTCATCTCCGTCGCATTAGCCTTTGGGCCTGTTGTGGGTGAAAACTATTTATTCTAAATTACCCCGGTACACAGGGCTAGTGTGACATTTGGGTTACCACAGTTACCTGCCCCAGGTTTGCCCAAGTACCCATTTATCAACCCCGACATGGAGGATGAACAGCTGTATAGGCTGGCCGCCGACTTGCCGTGGCCCGGATTCGAACGAGGGCCAACAGATTCGTAGCTAAGCGCGCTAGCCTCTACATCACGGAGGCGACAATTTTGAATTTGTGGCTAGCAGGAAATTAGCAAGACGCAAGTAGGAACTAGCTGGGACTATAGTAACCTTACTTTAAAGTAATCGTCCAGACCCATTTTTTTTTTGCCTAATTATGTTGAATTCAAAACACCTAATCCACCAAAAATAATTTATTTCCAGGCCTTATTCTACCGCTTGTAAAAGTGCGCGATTTTTTTTTCTCCTTAAAAGGTTCGAATGTTAACCTGACAGTCAGAAGAGGAAGTCTCTCCCTTCCTTTCTCCTATTTCCAGTTCTCTTATCTTCGTACTCATCTCCTCCTCTCATCCGATCTTTTTCTTCTCTCATCCTCACATCTCTCTTCTGTCTCTCTCTCTAATCTCGCCTTTTTTTTCCTTCTCCTTTCCCCTCCCTTCATTTCCCTTCTCTCTCTCTTTTCTCTTTCTTCTCTCTCTCTCTCTCTCTCCCTCTCTCTCTCTCTCCTCTCTCTCTCTCTCTCTCCTTTTCTCTCTCTCTCTCTCCCTCCTCTCTCTCTCTCTCTCTCTCTCTCTCTCTCTCTCTCTCTCTCTCCTCTCTCTCTCTCTCTCTCTCTCTCTCTCTCTCTCTCTCTCTCTCTCTCTCTCTCTCTCTCTCTCTCTCTCTCTCTCTCTCTCTCTCTCTCTCTTCTCTCTCTCTCCTCTCTCTCTCTCTCTCTCTCTCTCTCTCTCTCCTCTCCTTCTCTCTCTCTCTCTCTCTCTCTCTCTTCCTCTCTCCTCTCTCTCTCTCTCTCTCTCTTCCTTCCTTCTCTCTCTCTCTCCTCTCTCTCTCTCTCTCTCTCTCCTTCTCCTTCTCTCTCTCTCCTCCTCTCTCTCTCTCTCTCTCTCTCTCCTTCTCTCTCTCTCTCTCCTCTTCTCTCTCTCTCTTTTCTCTCTTCTCTCTTCCTTTCCCTTCTCTCTCTCTTCTCTCTCTCTCTCTCCTCTCTCTCTCCTTCCTCTCTCTCTCTCTCTCTCTCTCTCTCTCTCTCTCTCTCTCCTCTCTCTCTCTCTCTTCTCTCTCTCTCTCTCTCTCTCTCTCTCTCTCTCCCTCTCCTTTCTTTTTTTTCAACTATTTCTTCTCCCTCCTCTTCCTCTTCATCCTCCACGAGAGAGAAAAAAAAATTAAGGAGAGGAAAGGGAAAGGAAGGAGAGAGAGAGAGAGAGAGAGAGAGAGAGAGAGAGAGAGAGAGAGAGAGAGAGAGCAGAAGAGAGGGGAGAGAAAGAGGGAGAGAGGAGAGAGGAGAGAGAGAGAAGAGGAGAGGAGAGAGAGAGAGGAGAGGAGAGAGAGAAGGAAGAGGGAAGGAAGAGAAGGAGAGAAGAGAGAGAGAGAAGAGAGAGAGAGAGCGAGAGAGAGAGAGAAGCGAGAGAGAGAGAGAGAGAGAGAGAGAGGAGAGAGAGAGAGGAGAGAGAGAGAGAGAGAGAGAGAGAGAGAGAGAAGAGAAGGAGAGAGAGAGAGAGAGAGAGAAGGCACAATTGTCTTGCTGCACCCATAAAGGATGCATGCATGTGGCATATCGCAAAAAAAATCTATCAGAAACACTAACAAATCTTCAAGTACTATATTTACCTCCGCCAACGAAGTTGGAGGGGTTATGTTTTCACCCCGATCTGTCTGTCTGTCTGTCTGTTTGTTAGTGTACAGGATTTCTCGAAAAGTTGCGAATATATTTGGACCAAACTCGGTATACCAAGTCTATTTGGTATAAGGAAGAATTGATATAATTTTGGATGAAATATATTGACAACTGTTGCCATGGCAACCAATTGATGAAATATTCGGCTGGAGGTATGCGCTCATATTGAGTGCATATATATATATTTGATGAAATATTCGGGCGGAGGTATGCGCTCTACTGAGTGCCCCGCCCCCTAGTTATCTCTTGTGTTTGCGTCCTTTTGATCAGCGCGGGAAGAGGAGCCTTCCTTTTGTTACGTCACCGAGCCGTGGCGCATCGTCTGCTTGTCGTGAGGGGCGTTTTGGAAGCTCGAGGAATTTGCAGATTTTGATTGCGGATTATTTAAAAACGGCTGACTGGATGCAAAAAGGGACGACATATTGTTGATATACTCGTTAATGGCTATAATTTGATTGCATTAAATCAGGAATGATGAAATGGTCTGGACGATTACTTTAAGCTTGTCTAGAAGCCACGCCCCCTGCGTTTCCCCCCTTTTCTACGTGGCAGCTGATTGGTGCACTCCTCGTATCATCACTACCACTCGCACTATCCTCACTACACAACAGCGCATGACCACTAAGTAAAACAATCTTCACTACAAAGGGTGTAGTGTAAATATAGACCAACTGGAGTGCGTGTAGTGCATATGTTATCTTCCCTACAAAAGTTAATTTAGCCCGTAGTGAAGATAACATGTGTACTACACACACTCATGTTGGCATATATTTACACTACACCCTTTGTAGTGAAGATTGCTCTGTCCAGTGGTCACGCGCTATTGTGTAGTGAGGATATTATGAGTGGTAGTGATGATACGAGGAGTGCACCAATCAGCTGCCACGTAGAAAAGGGTGGAAAGGCAGGGTGCATGGCTTCTAGACAAGCTTAGAGTAAGGTTACTAAATATAGTACGTAACCTGCAAATTGATATTGATATACTAACACGTATTGACAAAACCTGATTCCATATCGAGCACGAAGCGAACACGATTTAGCACGACCATAACGCGACAATTCCTGATTATGCCCCGAAAGGCTATAAAAGACCCGCGGGAAGATATCTTGAAGATAGGTCCAGAGCTTCATGGAGACTGGAGGTGGACCTCTTGATGCACCTACCTGAGAGACAGCTCGAGTTGCTGAAGTTGAAAATATAATAATGTGACCTGGACGACTGCATTGCACAATTGAAGTTGGGATTACATCTTCTGAAGGAGAGGGAGAAGAAGAAAATAAAGTACAGACGAGCCTTGTGGAGTGGGTCTTGAGTTCAATAAAAGACAATTCTATGGACAGTAAAATCAACTGATGAAGGAAATGTAGAGTAAAGATGATGGCTCGTACAAATATTTTCTCAGAATGGACCCCCAAATCTTCCAGGAGCTACTTCATCGAATTGCCCCAAGGATTGAGAAGGAGACCTTCTGGAGGAAGCCGTTGGAACCTAGTTTGAGACTGGAGACTTGTTATAATCCTTCGGTATTTGACCAAAGGAGACTCCTACCAAACATTGCAGAACGGTTTCAGAGTGGCTCACAACGCCATCAGCATCCTTATCACAGAGACGTGCGAGGCCATCATTGAAGAGAACCTGTAGGAAATCCTGTCTTGACCGTAAAGCATCTGAAGAGTGAAAGAAGTTGGTGTCCTTTACTTCAAATGCTGGAATTTCCACCATGCGGTGCTCTTGATAGGAAACATGGGGCGTCCTAGTGCTCTCCCAAGAGCAGATCTTAGTACTAAAATAAAATTTAAAAAATCCTCCATTGAACTCTTGGCTGTGGTTAACGCCGACTGCACATTTCTGAATGTTGATGGTTGAGCCAAGGAAGCTTCGTTTGATGGAGGAATCTTTACTAACACCGCCCTGAGAAAGGATTTAGAGGCTAGAAACGTTCAGCTTCTACCACCGGAACGACTTCGACACCAAGAGACCCCAGTAGTCAGTATCCTACTTCATCGTACAAGATAACATTTTATGGGAAGGAAAGGGCCAGGGAAGTGGAAGATGCAGTGTTTGAGTGGCTAGGGAAGTGGAAGATGCAGTATTTGAGTGGCTAGGGAAGTGGAAAATGCAGTGTTTGAGTGGCCAGGGAAGTGGAAGATGCAGTGTTTGAGTGGTCAGGGAAGTGGAAGATGCACTGTTTGAGTGGCTAGGGAAGTGGTAGATGCAGTGTTTGAGTGGTCAGGGAAGTGGAAGATACAGTGTTTGAGTGGCTAGGGAAGTGGTAGATGCAGTGTTTGAGTGGTCAGGGAAGTGGAAGATGCAGTGTTTGAGTGGCCAGGGAAGTGGAAGATGCAGTGTTTGAGTGGCCAGGGAAGTGGAAAATGCAGTGTTTGAGTGGTCAGGGAAGTGGAAAATGCAGTGTTTGAGTGGTCAGGGAAGTGGAAAATGCAGTGTTTGAGTGGCCAGGGAAGTGGAAGATGCAGTGTTTGAGTGGCCAGAGAAGTGGAAGATGCAGTGTTTGAGTGGTCAGGGAAGTGGTAGAGGCAGAGGAATATCGGTCAAATATAGCGAAAAAGACTGGTGACCTCGCTTTGAATATCTTTTCCAGGAAGATCAATATAAAAGAGACGAGTGCACGGTTCTGAATCCCCTCCCTATAACATAGTTTAATGCCAGCAATAAGTGTGCAAGACATAACGTTAGATTGGTAGGAGTTTGAGTGACAAGCGTCAAAAATCTTACAATATTGGACAATCGTTAGATCATATTTTGGTTAAGTAGGGTATACTTTGGTCTCGTTGTTTGAAGTGGATTCGGATTTCTTGAAATATAGTACAAAGACGCAATAAAGAAAAATAATAATCAGGTGCAAGGGAACTTACCGTAGATATTGCTTAAAATATCCTGAAGTATGGAAAGTGCTGAGTGACCTGCTGATTGAGGTTTTAAAGTAAGTGTTTAACAAACGTGATGTAAATAAGGTCCTGAAAATGAATGAATGATAGGGTAGGATTCATACAAATGGGTTCAAACCAAATGAAGCTGGAATATGATAAGAGAGAGGTGGGAGTGGTTCACAAGTGAATGAGTAGATTAGACTTGAAGGCACGTAAATCTATTGTTAGTATGATGAAGCTTAAAAAAATTGTATTGATTTGTGGTAGAGATTATAGTGTTCTAGCTGTGAAGTTCTGCCTTGTATAGGTCGACTACAGGCTTTTTATATTTTTTAATGTTTTAATGCAAACGGAATGGCTTATCGATGTTTGCGGCATGGGATTGGTATTTGTAATAAAAAAAAAGTCCACGAAAATTTATCAGGAAGTGGCATGCAGTAGTAAATACTAAATAGTGTTTTGTTTAATTTCAAAACTATAGGCCGCTTTTCCTTTTCTTAGTGCAAGTCTATCCGATTAGCGGCCACAAAAATATAATGAACTGCCATCGCCTGTGGCTTGTATAACCCAGCACAAGGGCTCGAGGTTCAAGAAGAAGCGACTGAAGTGGGAAGATGAGTCGCAGCCTAAGGGTAAGAGGAGGCCTCGCCTTACCATACTGTGGCGTGGAATGTGAGCGTAATTT
>JACEEZ010011053.1:202500-220000 GCA_016584305.1 Chionoecetes opilio
AAAATGTAGATAGTAATGGTCCCAAAGCAGATTCCTGCGGAACCCCACTTGTTTGTTATCTGTCCCCAAACTACTTCTACTATTTCTATACTACTACTACTACAACGACGTTTACTACTACTACTACTACTACTACCGCCACTAATGATATTACCGCTGCTGCTGCTGCCGCCCCCACGGGTATTATTGTTGTGCAGTATCACCTAAATGTTTTCTTCTACCAACACTTTCTTGGTGTGAAAAGGGAAACTCTTGTGAACTACCGTTCATGAGAAGGTGTTGATGGTGTGTTACGGGTCCTACTTCACGTGTGTGTGTGTGTGTAGGTGTAGGTGTGGTTGTGCGCACGTCTGTGTGTGATGTGTGATGTGTGATTCAGGAGATAGTAGCTATGACGTTGAAAGAGAGAGAGAGAGAGAGAGAAAGAGAGAGAGAGAGAGAGAGAGAGAGAGAGAGAGAGAGAGAGAGAGAGAGAGAGAGAGAGAGAGAGAGAGAGAGAGAGAGAGAGAGAGAGAGAGAGGAGAGAGAGAGAGAGAGAGGAGAGAGAGAGAGAGAGAGAGAGAGAGAGATGATTGATTGATTGATTGATTGATTTTGTATCACTAATAATTGTCCTTTTACATTTCAGGTGAGTGTTAGGGCACGGGCCGACGCGTGAAATGGACGCAGTGAGTAGTATGGACATGATATATGGCGGTGTTATTGATTAGCTTATTGTTGTATCTATCTATATATCTGTATCTATCTATCTATCTATCTATCTATATATATATTTTTTTATTTTATTTTTTATTATTATTCATATGACCTGTTGATAAGAGTTTGTGTTTAGGGTTGGATCCCCTCAGGTGGTGGGGCTGTGAGAGGGTCCACTTATGCTGCCTTGACTTAGTTGACCTGACCTTACCATATTAGGGTGAGGAGGAGGGAAGCAGCTGCCTGAGGAGGACTTTGTGTAATGGTTCTTTGAGGGGTTTGAAGAGTGTAGATAATGTAGTCCTCATGGATTATTTATTTTTGTATTATGAAAACAGGAAGAATGCTTAGTAATATTTGACGCAATTCAGTGGAGTGCAATGCTAGAAAAGTCGACGGTAGAGGAGACGTTGGGGCGGCCGTGGGTGTGGGTGTGGTGTTGATGTGGTGGTGACCAAGCTGTAAACCGTGACCGTAAACACTTTCTATCCTCTCCCAAATCATCGTCCGACTCGCCTATTGTTTCCCGGCTGCTCTCTCCACCCGCAGTTAGACTGTCTCCATCCAACTACTATAATATATTTTCATTAACCCCGGCATCGAATTGTCTTTGGTTCTTCTGCGGCTGAGGTGCCGTGGAACACAACTTTATGGGACGCTCTGTGGCCATCGCTCACCACTTAAGAAACTAAATCCTGCCAGACTGCTTGGTGCCCTGCTCCTCCCTCCTCCGCTGCACCATCGTGCCTCTCCCTCATTATTGTAGTTTTAATTCCTCTACATGCCCATCGCTGGCTGAGGCGGTCCTCCTCCTCGATCGACGAACACAACAAAACAGACTCATTTTTCTTGCTATTGGTGCAGCGTTTGTGTTCGTGGCCGACATTGTACCGCGACAGGAATCTATACAAACACCACTGTTGGGTGACTGGTTTGCGTGGCACTTACTCAACGCCTCACTTGGCCTGCCCCGCACAACACCGCTCGCGCTTAGCAAGTGCCATTCACAAGGAGCTGCCTGCGTGCGGGGCTTATAGCGCGGTCCTCCCTCCCAGGAATTCCTAAACGCCTCCGCCTAGCTTGCAGGGTGGCGCCCGTCTACGTTAGGTTGCGTCCGTGTAGGGTATGTTAAACACTAGATTTCAGGATAAAAGATTTAATAGTTCAGCACACGATCAGTAATAGGCGAATGTCTGCCGCTGTATACTGCCAAACATAGGTACCGGAAACAAGCGTGATGTTTTATAGATTGATGAAATTCAGAGACACTGAGAGCACATTTTTTTTCTATCGTGACTTTGCATCGTTGGGTTGAATCTTGAGTGTGCGGTTATTGTTCCTCAGGGTCCATTGCTGAAACGGGAAGTGCCTCAGCCAGTTGGGGCGGGGCTGGGTGGATAGCTGTGAAAGGCTCTCTTATGCAGCGCCTCGCAATATAGGAGTGGCCTTGACGAGTGGAAAATTCATATTTTTTACAGCAAAAAACATGCTAGGTTTGTTATGTACAGATTTCATCAGGCATCTCACGTTGTGAGATGCCTGATGTTTGCCCGGTAGTTTGCCTGTAGGTTGAGCCGAAGATGCCGTGAGTGAGACCGCATCAAGTGGTGCTGTGCATTACGAATTTAGCACAAGTACTCCCGCCATCTCAACCCTCCCCACCATAAGTCCCCTCACGTCTGTCGCACCCAACGTCGACTTTGTGAGACAGGCAGTCTTTGTGTGACGGAGAACAAGAAGGGAGGACCTAGTATAGTAGTATGTTGGAATCAGTATATAAATTACAGAATCTATTTTAAATGCCTCTGTGTGTTTGTGTTTAGTTTGTTTGTTTTGGGGGTGGGGGGGGGGGAGACAAGAAAATAGCGGTTAGAGCTGTTATCGGTCTCTTGCCTCCACCACCGGCTATCACCGCCGCCCGCACCGCCGCCGCTTCCTATTTACAGCAATTGGCCGTGATTGCAGGCGCCCATTGCACGCTAGACGAGGAAGGCGGGGCACTGCACGCCACGCCCCGGGGGGCGGCCCTCCACCCTCAGAAACATCGTTTTATTCCTCATTTTTTTTTCCACCCATGTCGCCTCCATCCACCCTGGGCATCGGCACCATCCCTCCATCCACTACCATTTTCTTCCACTCTGCCACGTCTCTCTACCTTCTGCCTCATTCCTTTTACCCTTTTCCATGCCACTCCATCCTCTGCTATGTTCTTCCAACCTCTGCCTCGTGCCCCCTCCTCGTCACTTACTTCATGATCTCTTCCTCCAATACCTCCTGAGAGTCCTGACGCACTACTTCTTCCCAGTGCGTATGCCATACTTGTAGATATGCCTTGAATCATGCCAAATCTTTTCTTCAACTAATCAAAAACTCCTTCATTCATAGAAAATGTCAAAATCTCTCTGAATCAAACTCCTCTCGTGACTTTTGGCATCTAGCTAGTAACATCTCTAACAATTTTTCTTCTTCATCTTTCCCTCCTATACTTCACCCAGATGGCTCTACCTACATCTGTCTCATCTATTTCTAAAGCTGAACTCTTTACTCAAACCAAAGACTACTCTATACTGGACTTGCTACTCGTGCCCCGCGCCAACCCGCCCATGACCAGTGGAGGCCAGTTTTGCGATTCCTGCCATTTTAGAACATCACCCCTAGTTCCCTTCCTAAGGTTTACCAGTATATATGATATACCGTTATCTTCGTAACTGTTTGTTCTATAATATTATCAAATAAAAAAACGGTAAAATACACTAAAGAAATGCCATTATGAGAGAGTGAAGAAATATGCATGACCTCAATATATACTTAAACTCTTCGCCATTTAATATTTTGCGAGAAAACATTTTAGATGCTAGCGATAGAAAGAAGCGGATTTTCATTAGCTTTCCATTGATATATTTAGTTTTCTGATAAATGAATTACCACCATGCCTAAATTAGCGTTAACTAAAAAAATAACTTCATCAATCGTATCGGCAAGTAAAAAAGTGTTCCATGAATACAGTAGACTATGGCATATCAGTATAAATGATACACTGTTATCTTCGTGAATGTTTGTTCTATAATATTATCAAATAAAAAACTGTAAAATACACTAAAGAAATTCCATTATGAGACTCTGAAGAAATATGCATGAACTTATATTCACTTAAATGAAGAAATATGCATGAACTTATATTCACTTAAACTCATCGCAATTTGATATTTTGCGTGAAGACTTTTTACATGCAACATGTCAATAGAAGCGGAATTTAATGAGCTTTCCATTGCTATATTTCATTTTCTGATAAATGAATTAGAACCATGCATAAATTAGCGTTAACTAAATAAATAACATCATCCATCGGGTAATTATCCCGATAGATGTTATTTTTTTAGTTAACGCTAATTTATGCATAGTTATGATTCATTTATCAGAAAACGAAATATAGCAATGGAAAGCTAATGAAAATCCACTTCTTTCTATCGCTAGCATCTAAAATGTTTTCTCGCAAAATATTAAATGGCGATGAGTTCAAGTGAATGCTCAAAATATTCGAAATGGCGAATGAGTTCATGCATATTTCTTAACTCTCATAATGGCATTTCTTTATTGCATTTTACTGTTTTTTATTTGATAATATTATAGAACAAACATTTACGAAGATAACGGTATATCATATATACTGATAAACCATAGGAAGGGAAAAGGGAGTGATGTTCGAAAATGGCAGGAATCGCAAAACTGGCCTCCACTGGAAATAGCCCAAAATGAGTAGCAAGTCCAGTAGTATACAGTAGTCTTTGCTCAAACCTTTGCTGAAGATTCCGCTATGGTTGATTAAGAGCTTGTTCCTCCTTCTCCTCCATACTCTGACTATATTATGCCTGTTACTAAGATCCTTCGTAATGATGGTTTTTTTTGCCCTTTCTGGCCTAGATCCTCGGAAGGCTTACGGTCCTGACGGAGTCCCTCCTTTTGTTCTCAAAGACTGTGCTTCTGTGCTTGCACCCTACCTGGTCAAACTTTTCCGTCTTTGTCTATCTACTTCCACCTTTCCTTCTTGCTGGAAGTTGGCTCACATCCAACCTGTTCCTGAAAAGAGTGCCCGTTCTAATCCTTCAAACTACCTATCTGTAGCTTTGACTTCCTGCCTTTCTAAATCTTTTGAATCTATACTTAATAAGAAGATTCTTAATCATCTATCAGTTCTATGCTCACAATCTTCAATCTGATCGTCAGTGCGGTTTCCGTAAAGGGCGATCTTCTAGCTATCCTAACTGAATCTTGGTCATCCTCCTTTAGGGGTTTCGGTGAAACTTTTGCTGTTGCCCTTGACATATCAAAAGCAAAAGCTTTTGATTGAGTCTGGCACAAATCTTTAATTTCCAAACTACCCTCACTCAGTTTCTATCCTTGTCTCTGCACCTTCATCTTAAGTTTCCTTTCAAACCGTTCTATTGCAGCTACTGTAGACGGTCATTGTTCTTCTCCTAAGTCTATCAATAGTGGTGTTCCTCAGGGTTCTGTACTATCAACCACTCTCTTTCTATTATTCATTAATGATCTTCTAAGTCTAACTCAAAGCCCTATCCACTCCTACGCTGATGATTCTACCCTGGATTTTTCAACGTCGTTTATTAGACGTCCAACTCAACAGGAACTAAGTGGTTCACGGAGAGATGCCACAGAGCGCTTAACCCATGGGATGGGCTGCGGGTGGACTCTTTAGAGGTTTCTCTGGTGGGCTGCGGGTGGCCTCTTTTAAGGGCGGGGTTTTTAAAGGCATACCAAAACCGCGGGCTTTAACCCAGGCGGCTACAAATTGGTGTGTGTGTAGTACAACATGGCAACTCGAGATATGCGAGCGCATGCGAGATATACGAGATATACGCGATATTACGCTCTAACCCACCCTCTCCTCCCTCTACTTCTACCCCCTGACCGGGCGGATATTCGCCCGGGAAATCTCGCCGAGCGACACCAATCTAGCCATACGATGCAGTTCGCGCCACATTTTTCAACTACGGACCGCCCCCCTACCCCCCCCAGACATATTTTTGGGGGGTCAAATATATATGGCCGGGTGCGCTACAACATTCCCTACACGCTGATGTAGTTTTTATCGATTTTTGCAAGGGTCGTCAAAATGACCATACCCTTCGCCCAGGGCTTAGGTGTATAAAGCATACCCTTAGCTTGTTAAGGGTTAACTGCTGATCTTTCTATAATTTCTGATTGGGGCAAAACAAACCTTGTTTTGTTCAATGCCTAAAAAAATCAATTTCTTCACCTATCTACTCGACAAAACCTACCAGACAACTATTCCCTCTTCAATTTCTCTCAACTGTCTCCCTCTTCTACAATGAACATTTTTGGACTATTCATTACTAAAAATCTGACTTGGAAATTTCATATCTCATCTCTTGCTAAATCCTTGCAACCTTGCTAAACGATTGCACCGTGAGACTGAATCGAGGCCTATTACCTGCATAGTCTGTCAGCGCCAACTTCGGCTATATGGGCATGTGGCACGCTACCCTGAAACCGATCCTTCCCATCGGGTTGTATCTGTAAGAGACAATCCGGCGTGGAGGAGGCCAAGGGGGCGCCCACAAGGCTCGTGGCTGGGGCAAGTTGATGTTTCTTGTCGAGAGCTGCTTGGTATGGGAAAGGAGCCTGCATGGGAACTCGCGCGTGGTGACCCCCGGGAGTGGCGTCGTAGAGTGGGCGAGGCGACGCGCCCCCCGGCGTATGCCCCCAATGATTGATTGATCTTTTGCTAAAACAGCTTCTAAGAAGTTAGGTGTCCTGTGGCGTCTGCGTCCATTTTTTTCTCCCTCCCCGTTGTTTGCTCTGTACAGGGGCCTTATCCGCCCATGTATGGATTATGTCTCACATGTTTGGGTGGAATCCACTCATACAGCTCTCCTAAACAGGAATGAGTCAAAAGCTTTTCGTCTCATCAACTCCCCTCCTCTGACTGACTGTCTTTAATCTTTGAATCACCGCCGTAATGTTGCTTCTCTTGCTATCTTCTACCGTTATTTTCATGGTCACTGCTCTTCTGAACTTGCTTGCTGCATGCCTCCCCCCCTCCCGCGGCCTCGCTGCACAAGACATTCTACTCATTCTCATCCCTTATCTGTCCATCTTCCTAATGCAAGAGTTAATCAGTATCTTTACACTTTCATCCCATTCACTGGTGAACTCGGGAACACTTCCTGTTCCTATTTTTCCACCTTCCTACGACTTACATTTTTTCAAAGGAGGAGTGACAAAACACCTTCCGAACTAAATTGGCCCACCCCCTTTTCTTTATTATTTTACTGTCTTCTTAATAGGGACTGGCAACTAAGCGGGCTTTTTGTTAGCTCGTTTTTTTTTTAACCTTGGCCAGACCTTTGTGATGCTTTAAAAAATACTGTAATACAAAGTAAGAAGCTCACTTCTAGTATCGGTCCATTTTAGAAAGACATTGATAATTACACGAATAGCGAAAATTGAACGGCACAAAGTATTTTGCATCTGTATTTACAGACGATTATTTATCTGTTCAGCTGATATACTCTAGGTATAGAGGTCTAGAGGTTAGAAGAACCGTGAAACTGACGTTTTTATAAGAATTTTCCATGTAATTGTTCCATGTTGCATGGGTTTTCTGTCTTGCCTGCCAGCGAGGGTTTGAGAAGGATTTGAGGATGGGGAGGAACCTTCGCTCTTACTTACTATCTTATGTCTCACTTCAGATTAGATTGTTTATCACAAAAAGCTTCGTAAGGACCAGCAGGTTTGTTGCTGTTAGGTCCTCCTCCTCCTCCTCCTCCTCCTCCTCCTCCTCCTCCTGAATATTGATTGGACAAGCACTACTCTTAGTAATGGATAAAAGATCATTGGTAAGCGATTTCGGTCACACGTAGCGAAGCACCTTTTCTTTAATATAGTTGTTGATATTTGGAACTGTCTTCCAGCGCAAGTAGTTAATAGTAACATGATTGATGCGTTTAAGAACAAACTAGATAAATACTTCAACTGCCCAACTCTATTACTTCGTCGGCCTTACGTAATTTTTTACTTTTTTTTATGTATTTGTATTTATTTATAGCTTTAGCTTTAGTTTAAATTATGTCTCTCCTTCAGTCTTTCGTATCAAATTCCATGGCAGTTTTCCAATACTATATGATGGGTTTTTTTTCTCATTTATTTCCTGCTGGCCTCGGCCGGAGGGAGAGGTGGGTGGGACGAGCCTTCAACTTTGCTATTCTTTTACCTCTAACACGTAGAAACTATTGTGGTAGAAAGTAGTCACACAGGCAGCCTCGTTTGGCCCAGTAGGACTGTTGTTGTTTGTTCTTCCTTTGTATTCCTCCTCCTCCTCCACTTCCACCTCCACCTCCACGCATGCGATAAGTATACATCGACACACAATCAAGCTGATAAATTGAAATTCAATAAAATTTGCCGTGAAACTAAGTGGCTAATGAAACATAAAAAGAAGAACCATGAAGAATACATTGTGGAAACGATTAAATATAATTTTAAAATATCTACAGATAGGTAAATGATCAAAAAGACGCTTACATGTAGTATCGGTACAGTTACAAAGGATGTTGATAACCACACGAAGGACGTAAAACGAAATGGCTCTAATCCCAAATAAGTATGTCGCATCTGTGTTTGCAGACTAGGATTGTTCAGTTCAGCCAATTGAAGTTAGAAGGAACCACAATTTTTTTTATAGAAAGCAATCAGATTACAGAGCGTAACGTTTTCTTTACAATCGAATAGATTAACATAACCAAACTTTTTGGGCCGGATCATATTTCCATAAAAAAAATTGAAAGTCAAACATCAGTTATGTAAACTATTATCGATGATATTGAACTTTGATATATCTTTAACAGGTGGTAAACTTCCTTCGGATTGGAAGCGTTGGAACGTAACACCTATTTTCAAAAAGTCAGACAAATCACAACCGGGCGATTATCGTCAAATTACCCTGATGTTTACATTTACAATTAGCATAAGGATTGGCCATCTGACCGGAAACAGAGAGTGGTTTTAAAGAAAGTTTCATCTTACTAGCTCAATGTAAATAGTGGAGTACCCCAGGAATCTGTATTTAGCCCTGTTTTGTTCCCTCTATATGTCAATGACATTTCATTGATGATGGACTCATCTAAAATATAAAGATTTGACAACGATGCGAAAATTACTAGTAAAGTAAGAATAATAATTGCCAGAGAAACCTTGCAGTCAGATCTAGATCGATTAGTTTGTTGGGTCAACGAAAGGCAAATTTCATATATATACAAATGCATATAAAGTGTTGTATACTCGTAATGGAAGCAATACCAATAACGTTTAGTATTTGATTGATTACCCACAGTTTTCTGTTGTGAATAAGGAAAAGGTTCTTAGAAATCAAATATTCAGCGATTCAAAGTTCAGTCAGCATCTCTCAGAGATAGTTAAAACCGCTAACAAATTGATTGGTTTCATTGAACGTGTTTTCGGGAATAGATGAGAAATGTATCAAAACTTTGTAATTCGCTGTTTTGATCCCATGTTGAGTATTTTTGAGCGCACAGTTTTGGATCCCATATTGCTGAAAGAACATTATATATTTTGGAGAGAGTACAATGTAGACGGAATAAGATGATTACCTGGTTAAGAAATTTGCCATCCCAAGAAAAACTTATGAAAAAACTTAAAGTAATCGTCCAGACCATTTCATCATTCCTGATTTAATGCAATCAAATCATAGCCATTAACGAGTATATCAACAATACGTCGTCACTTTTTGTATCCAGTCAGCCGTTTTTAAATAATCCGCAATCAAAATCTGCAAATTCCCCGAGTTTTCAAAACACTCCCCAAGGTTTGCAGACGATGCGCTCAGGCTCGGTGACGTAGCATCAGGGAGGCTCCTCTTCCCGCGCTGATCAGAGAGGCACGTAAACACAGAGATAAATATAGTACTTGAAGATATTTGTGTTTCTGATAGATTTTTTTTGCTATATGCATGCATCCTTTATGGGTGCAGCAAGACAGCTGTGCCTTTCGAGAAAAGTTTGCACACGGAAAGGAGTGGCGTGTGGACGCCAGGACTGGCAGCAGCGGTGGACCACCACGACTGTGAGGCTTTGCCTCTTAACAAGACCAAGTAAACCAAGTAAACCAGTTGTGGAGTGGGCGTGCCCTGTGGTGAGAGACCCTGTGGTGGTGTGGCTGTCACACTTTCTGCCTTCCCGCCCGCATATTTTCCAACTCTATGCTGTAGTCAATGCTAGTATGTGGTTTCCGAGTAATGACGTTTGACTGTAGCTCCAAAACTAACCATAGGATTTTCTCGAAAGTATCTTCATTGTGATTCCCACACACACATGGTTTAACCTTATTTACCAATCCATGTTTTGGAGAAGTGCCAGGTCCTCCTGCTGAACCTCAGGCTCTGCTAACACCTGTTCATCCACCTCGTACTCGGGCTCAAACATATAGGATCCCATGACAATCTGAGGTTCGTTTTCCTCATAGTATACGCGACCAGCGTCATTTCTTTCGGTGTCAGATTGAACATCGTACTCTAGATCTGTCACAGCGACAGATTCACTGTCTGACACCGAAGTACAATCGCTCATCATAACATTTGTCGACAGGTGTCAGACAGAGTGTCTGCGGGCGTCCCTGTTCTGACGTCATCAATAACAGTCGTAGCCCTGTAGGAGGGAAGATTTTATTTTCGCGCTTTTTACAAAAGTCGTGTTTTTACGGAAATAAGGCCTGGAAATCAATTATTTTTGGTGGATTAGGTGTTTTGAATTCAACATAATTCGGCAAAAAAAAATTGGGTCTGGACGATTACTTTAAGAGAAATGTATCTATTTAACCTATATAAACGAAGAATGTGGGAAGATCTAATAGAAGTATTCAAAATATGCAAAAATGTTGATAATATCAGTGCAGAAGATTATTTTAAGCTTGTTGATCAGGTGTAACAAGATGATGTCACTGTTTCAAGATAGTTGGCAAATTATTTTCCTCAAACGAAACGGAGCACTACTTCTTCAATCGTGTTGTAATGTAAACATTTTGAATGCTCTGCCCTTCAATATCGTTGACAGTATGACAGTTATTACTTTCAAAAAGCAGATTAGATAAGTACTTTGACTCCAATGCAATGCAGAACTATCGTATTATCCTTTATCAAAGTAGAATTTCTGAATGTATTATTGAATTGTAGTTTTTTGTTTAGTTTTTTTGGAGGAAGGGGGTTACTTACCATATGAACATAATATCACAAGGAAGCTACAAAAGGCTGAGAGACCTATATGTGGTAGTTCCTGCTAGACTTACATCCACCTTTCATCTTAATCCATAAAATGGTTTTAGTCTTCTTTTGAAATTCCCAATTAACTGCACTAACTACCTGATAACTGAGTCTATTCCAATCGTCTACCACACTATTTGTGAACCAGTTTCTCCCCATCTCTTTTTTGTATACATTTTTTCCAGTTTGAGTCCGTTACTTCTTGTTCCATCCTGATTACTAACCGTACGAATTTTTCTTACATCTCCTTTATATATCCCTTTAACCACTTAAATACTTTACTAGATCACCTTTTACTCTACGCCTCTCCAGTGAGTGAAAATTTGAAAGCTTCATTCTCTTCTCATAACATAAGTTGCGTAGGCTTATGTATTTTTTTAGTCATCCTTATCTTCATTGATTCTAGCAATCATATAACCATCCTGTGATATGGGAACCAAAACTGCGCTGCATAGTCGAGGTGAAGTCTAACTAGAGCCAAATTTAGCTTTAGAATAACCTCACCTATTCTTCTTTTAACATTCCTGGCTGAATTATAATACCATTTTAGCTCCATTCCTAGCCTCAATACATTTTTTTGTAGGACGGAGATTTGAACCTACCAGTCCAGTACACCCAAAACCTCACCTGATCTTTTCAGTGATACATTGTGTATAGTGTTACCTGTTATGTGGATTTTCTCTACCAACATTCGAGGAGGCGGTTGCCAAGTGGTTAGTGCTTAATAGTGGTTAGCTCGGCGTCCCGAATTCGAGTCCCGCCATGTGCATATCTTTCCTCCATCGTCGAGTGGCAGAAGTCTAGTCACATGTCTCCTATCAACCCTACCTTCGACGGCGAGTTTATCGGAGGACAACGGGGGGTGGCAAGATCCTCAACAGGCGCCACTATAGAAATCCTGCGTGCGTCTCCACGGGCTAGGGCCAACCATCATGACCTTGATGACCCAAATGGGAGGGGAGTGGGAGGAATTTGGGGAGGCGGTGGCCGAGTGGTTAGCGTCTTGGAGTGGTGAGCTCAATGTCCTGAGTTCGAATCCTGCCGGGGGCAACTTTCAAGAGCCTGGTAGGGGAGCAGTAGGTCCTGAGTTCACGTCCCACCAAGAAACAACTGTCAAATCCATCGTCGAGTGGCTGAAGAAACCCGCATGCTGTTATAACCTGTTCTCCGTCTGCGAGTGCAACGGAGAAACTCCAGGGGCAGCGTGAGCCTAAATTGAAGATCCAAACTTCAGATAAAACGGGATCTTCACCTAAGACCACAGGTGTCACTATAAAAGAATCCAGCCAGCGCCACCAACGGGAGAGATCAACCAACATCACCAAGACCTCTATAAGCCTACAGGCGCTATAGGCTCGAAAAAAGAAGAAAAAAAACCGCTTACCATCCCAACCCTCATGCGTAGAAAAATGCCTACAGGAGTTATAGACACGAAAGTTTAAAAAAAAAAAAACACGCTGCCCTACTAACATTACATTCCAACACCCATTCGTTTAACTCATCTAGCCTAGGTCTCACTGACAGGCAGTCACGTCGAAACGTGATCTAAAAATCCTACCTATTTTTAAATCATTGGCAAACCTACTAATAGCTGCTAATTCCACTTTCTAAGTCGTGACGGTAAATTATGAAAAAAAGAATAGCCCCAAAACACTCCTGATGACCCTCACATTTTACCTCTCCCAACTCGGATTTAGACCCATTTATTGTAACTCTTTGTTGTCTATCGCTTATCTTTGATCTAATTCACCGAAGAACCTTCCCATCAATTTCATGTTCTCTTATCATATTTAAGAGTGATTGGTGCGGTACCTTGTCAAATGCTTTAAGTATAGGTAAACAATATCGTTATCATCATTATCTGCTGCCTCATAAACTTTCCTATTGAAACTCTTAAATTGGTGAAACATGGCCTACCCTTGGTGAATCCATGTTGTGAATCATTTACTAAACTATACATTTCTAGTAATTTTCTTTGCACTAACAGAATTTCAAAATTCACCTACAATTATTGAAGTTATACTGACGGTTCGATTATTTGACAACTTAGGTTGCTGTTTTGGTCTTGTTTGACCCGCTTATTTGGCCTACGTAGTTGTAGAAGCAATGATAAATACGTATTTTTTTCCATCTAGTGCCTTAAGAATTTTTTTTTGCAAATTTACCATGTACATTTTTTCTGCCTTTAATGTCAGCCTGGGCAGACATTCTGAGAGAGTTAAAGGCCACGGTGGTTAGCTTAACTAACTCCCTCTATTTCTACACCCCGGAGCTAGTGGGTATTCCAGTACGAGATATGGCAGTGGCGGCACATGGTCGCTATGGGCATCGATAGCTGATTGGCTGAGCGACTACAACGACGTCACAACCTCGCCAGCGAATCACAATTGTGTAAAAACAAACGTGCCAGCCAATCAGATTGTGTCTCAAACGTGTCAGCCAATCACAGGCAGCAGCCGCGGCCTGCATTTTCAAGGTCGTTGTACTTATTTCTATTTTCTAGCTTATTCCATCATTCTTTCATCCCCTGTGTCACCTCCGTCGCTTCAACACTTGTTTCAACCTCCACATACACGCGGGTAACACGCCGGTGGCTGTACTTCCTTGTATTCTAGCTATTAATTATTCCTTCAGAGTAATAGGGCGCTCTTCTTCTTGTGATCTTTTTCGCTAGATAATCTATCTATTCGTAGCTCGTCTTCCTGCCAGTTGGGGGAAGCCACCTCCCCAGGAGGCGGGTCACAAACCCCCGGCTAACACCCGGTATCCATCACTGCTGGATGGAAAAGGGCTTGGGTTTTAATTAAGGAAAAGGACACTATACCTTCAGTCTGACGCGGAGCCGTGCGCGTGGTGGTGTCTGGCATCGCTAGTCGCTACCCGAGCGAGTGAGATGCCGCAGCTCACCATTCTTGGCTCATCACCACAAGCAGCTGGGTTTGTTATATGGCCTAATTTCGTTTGTATACTTGCCCTGTTCAGTTCTTGAGTCAGAAAACATCATATATACTCAATTTATGAGTATTTTTATGTATCTTGCGTCCTCAATACCACCTTATAGGCAGTCGCCTTGTTTTGACAACTTAACGTCTTTAAGTACGTCATCAATCTCCACGCAGAATACCAAAACAGCTGATGACAGTCGCTAAGTTGTTTAGCATGGACGTTAGCGTCTCTGAATGTGGCCCCTGGGCTAGAAGGATTAGAGGATGGGGAGGAGTCTTCGCCTCTAATCTCCTATGTCTCTTTAGATTAAATAGTGTAGTTCAGGGTGGTCCAATTACGGGCCTGCGAGTTGAGTTTTTGTGGCCCATGAGGATTCCCACCAATATGTAGATTATTCTGTAAAGGTATCAATTAAGTATCAAAGCCTCTAGTGTTATGTATGTTGTCACGGTCGGTGACACAAGGTCGCCACCCCAGGCCATGCCCCAGGGACACGTGGGTCTAATTAAGTTAATTCAGGATATTTAAAACAAGATCAACATATGAAATCCTTATATAATTAACACGCTTAACTCCAATTCCTTGGTACAACAACAGATAAACACTTGAATGCACGGTCACAGAAGACTCGCAGATAGGGATACCACGCGCAACGCTACCCAAATCTCACTCACTCTCACTTTCCGTCTCTCTTTAACTTCCAGCCTCAACACACAAAAACACCTTAAGAGCACTTCTACTGAGCGTCTATACCATCACAACAAGAGTACTCCACTGAGTCTCTATACATCACAAAAAGAGTACTCCACTGAGTCTCTATACATAACACAACGCTTCTACTGAACGTTAATCATAACACACAACGCTGAACTGAACGTTATCATCCCAATCACAAAAGAGCGCTTCTACTGAGCCTCATCACCTACTTCCCTCCTACTCTCACTTTCCGTAAATACAGCCCACCCGACATCCGTGAACTAATAATGATGAAAAAAAACAAGCTTTACAACATACTCACAATACCCTGGTATCAAGGGGGAAGGAGGACTCACACAGCCTCCCACGTGGTACCCACGCCGTTACAGTGGCTCCTCACACAACACTATACGAGTGGAATGATTGGAGTGGGGCGAAGCAAGGTCACGACCGGTTTTATATGGGTGACCTATCTGGCGGCGTGTGGCAACCCTCTCGTCACCCATACTTCCTCCAAAGGGGCGGGGCTACACTCTGCTCCAGCCATCTTGACCATCACAACACATACGCGGGAAATATGAATTTCGTCACAATGTGAAATACTACTTGGTTACTAGAATGACAACGGTCCAATAGAGTGAGATCCCACGCCGAGACTTTGATTAGTTTAGGTTAAGGACTTATGTACACATCGTGTCCCTCGACCAGCCATACGGTATGGAGGTTATGAAACGTGTCAAACTGCCTCTGGGGCTATGGCTGCATGCGTCACGTTGCGTTTCTAAAACACTTCTAACACTTCACTTCACAATGAACACAGGCAAGGAAAAAGTCTAGGCGAACAGATTGATGCTTTATTTCTTCTTTAATTGGAGGCCCTTCATATATATATATATATATATATATATATATATATATATATATATATATATATATATATATATATATATATTATATATATATATATATATATATATATATATATATATATAATATATATATATATATATATATATATATATATATATATATATATATATATATATATATATATATATATATATATATGGAGGAGGACCACAAAGGAAGGACAAACATCAAGACTTGTTGGTCCTCCTTACGAGACTTTGTGATAAACTACCCCAGGGTGGTCCAACTTGGACCACCCTGGGGTAGTTTATCACAAAGTCTCGTAAGGAGGACCAACAAGTCTTGATGTTTGTCCTTCCTTTGTGGTCCTCCTCCTCCATTCTCCCTCATTATCATGTTCCTGCCCCCTGAGGTCTGCTCTATACTCTCCCAACCAAGCCTTTGGAGATAATTGTTATAATCAACCACACACCTCCCCATGGTTGGTCTCCCTCCATCACCCTAGCCATAGCGCCCCGCCCACCCTTGCCACCTGCTTTAGACCTCTTTGCCTTGCTTTCCTGTCTCATTCCTGTCTGTGCACTTCTTGTTCCTCAACCCTTCACAACTTTCTAATTTTCATTTCATTGAATTTCCCATCAATATTTGTTTAATTTTATCCGTAATCGACCTTGCTTTTATTGCACACCTTTTTCTTAACACCAATCATTCTCCACTCCTCCTACTCCTTCCTACTCGCACCCGGCATCTCACATTGTCCTCATCCCACTCACACTCCCCAATCGGCTAGTGTTGCTATTTTACTTCCCATAATAGTAGTGGCCACAGGTCAGGGCACGGCCAAAATAAGATGCCGCGGCTGTTGCTGAAGAGATGAAGGGGGGATTAGAAGGAGAAAGAGGGAGAAGGAGAAAAAGTGGGATGGGAAAGAGGATGGAGGGGGTATAGGGAAAGTGTCATTCCGGAAGGCAGGATGCGAAAGGAAGGCAGAAAGGAGTGGGAAGAGGAAGGAAGAGAGTGAAGCGTCCACTACTGAGTGACGTAAGAGTGGTGGAGTATCAGTTTGCTGCTTGGGTAGGGCTAGGTGAGGTAGGCTAGGGGAGAAGTTGGTAGGGACACATAGGTGAAGTACACGTAGATGAACCTTATGTACTTACATCTCAATAAAGTTCGGAGCTTCAACAGTAATATTCTTTCCTTTCCTGTTAGTGTGCTTGTGGAGAACTGTTTATGACATAGTTCAGAAATACTTGGAGTCAGCATTGTAGCGGAGGTGGGGGGGATGAGGAGCGGGTTCAGAAATACTTGGAGTCAGCATTGTAGCGGAGGTGGGGGGGATGAGGAGCGGCCACAAGATAATGGGCGGTGAGGAAGGAAATTGATTGAGGGCGTGGATCTGCACGTTGCGTCAAGAGGTGGGCTGACCATCGGGCGGCGGCGAGCCTGCGAGAGCCGTGTTTGGGTGTGTTTAGTTAAGGCCCAGCTCATCGGCAGCCAAGATGGGAAAACTGGGAGCTTGTACACGACCAGGTAATCGAAAGGTGCTTCCTCCTGGTTATCTTGCCCCCCTTGCCACCCCCCCACCTCTTTGCACTACAAAAGTCTCCCATTTCATTGTTCGTTTGACTGCTCCACCCTCTCCCATTAACTCTCTCCCTCTTTCAATAACCTCCCTTGCTTCTGGTCATGTTGCGAATATGCGTCACACTTTATAATTATATATACGTTTAGCATATATATATATATATATATATATATATATATATATATTTTATATATATATATATATATATATATATATATATATCTATAATAATATAAGCGAAAGTGTGTCTGTCTGTCTGTCTGTCTGTCTGTCTGTCTGTCTGTCTGTGTGTGTGTGTGTGTGGTATAGGTTCCGCCCCCCGTGGCGCAATCACCTCATATGGCACATTTTTGGAACCGGGTTGACCAGGGGAAGGTCATAAGCCCACTTATGAG